>JAPFRW010000083.1:0-208682 GCA_030778065.1 Akanthomyces uredinophilus | reverse complement strand
CCTGGCGCAGGACGCCGAGGACGCTGGTGAGGGTAGTGCGCCAGTGATCGACGCGGGTGGCGAGCTCCTGATACTGCTTCTGGCCGAAGACACGATAAGTAACCTTGTGGACGAGGAACATTTGGCGCTGTTGGGAGAGCTTGCCCTCGACTAGACCGGCGCGGACAACGTCAATGGTCCACTTCTCGACCTCGTCGGCGGGGATCTGGAGAGCCTTGCAGATCTTGTCGTAGGCAATCTCACGCGACGGCGTGGCGGCCGCCAGGCTGGCAAAGGTCAGCAGGCGCATCTTGCGATGCAGCTTCTCGCTGTCGAACTTCTGCTGCTCGACCCAGCCCTCATGCTCGTCATTGAAGTCGTTGTAGTCCTCGAGGTCCTGCTCGGCAAAGATGTCGAGGAGTTGTGAGTAGACGGGGTGGCTGTCGGCGAGAGCCTGTATCGAGGGGATGGCGCGGAGGTCCTGGAAGAGGAAGTAGGTGTTGGAGAGGATGGCCAGCTTGACGGCGCGGAGGGAGAGTCTTTGAGCGTCGTCCGAGGTGAGCTCTTCTTTGTCGTCGGCGTCGAACGTGCGGAGGGCCTTGAGCAGGAATTCGTAGCTTTCTCTATTGAACATGGTTAGTATCGCCGTATCTGCATGTGTATTCTCGCCGACATCTGCGGCGCATTCATAAAACATACCCCTCTTCACCGGCCTCGGCGGCAACATCGGCAACCTCCTCGTAGATCTTGCGCTCAATCTCCTCACCGGCACCCCAGGTTTCCAGCCACTCGGGCAGCTTATCGAGGTAGTGGCGCAGGTTCTCAAACATGCCGTGGGCCTTGAGGAACTTGAGAATCTCCATAAAGACACGGGCGCGGATCGGGTCGGCGGGCTCAAGCAGGTTGAAGACGGTCGAGAGGGCGTTGAGGGAGAGGCCGGCGCCGTGAACGGGCGAGTTGCTCATGGGCTTGGCAAAACTGCTGCAAAGCGCCGGCAGGTACTTTTTAGGGTCGGCGGACTGGAGGACGAGGTGGATCATGAGGTTCGAGGCGGCGGTATACTCCTTCTCGGGAACCGTGTTGAGGGCGCTCGAGGCGGCAACGAGCTTGGAGAGCACTTCCTCTTTGGAAGGCGCCTTGTCGCCGCTCAGCAGCTGCTTGGCGTCCTCGGCCTTGAGGTAGTCGGCCATTTCTTTGGCGAGCTCTTCAAAGGAGCCATCGACAAAGAGCAGCTGGGGCTGCGCGTCGCTCTTGGCAGCAGGCATATTGTCAGATATTCTGCGAGTTGCGTGCTTCCTTTCGTCGTCGTCGATCAGGATTGGCGATGAGGGTTAATTGCCGTAGGTTGAACTTTGCCCTCGGGTTGGCAGGGTTGATTTCGACGGGCGGAGGAGGAGGAGGGATTCGCTCAAGCGGGCTTCTCGTTCTGCCACACACACACGGCAGGGCGGGGGGTGGGAAAAATTGGACACACGAGGATACAACAGGTTGACTCAGCAGAGGGGCCAGAAAAAAAGAAGCCGTGGTTCAAGGTGGGCGGTCTTATTAGCGTCGACTTGTTCCCAGCATTTACACAGTCAGTCAGTGAGAGATTGGGCCACCAAAATGTGATAAACCTGCGCGCAGATTGGAATAGCCCTTGTGGCGGGGCTTGGTTCTTGGTGCTGCCTTCTGAGCCTGTCGCAGTGCACTTTCCGCCGCGAGACCCCGCCAAATTTTCTGCCGTCTCAATGTGTGGGCGCTAAGCGAGGGCGGTGGCATGCAAAAGAGACACGTGACCTGGCACGTGATTACGCGTCTCTCTTCTTTCCTACACTTTGCAACTTTGCAACACCAGACGATGCATGCATCGCAGCTTTGAGTTTAAAAAAGTGTCATTTCGTAGCGATACTCACTATAGACTTTTGGTACTCCGAATCATTCCAACATCGACCGGAAAAATTGAGCCAAGCCAGAACAAGCTAACAAAGCCACCCCACAAAGAACGTTGCTAACAACTCTGTCCGTGTAAACCCCAACGCAGAAAACAGTGTCCGATATCTAAATACAGCGTAATGAAACAGAAAACAAATGCCGAAGCTTGAAAGATGCTATACAGTAAAAGAAGAACAAGGACCACCAAAGACAGCGTATTAAACCATCACAACTCAGTGACTTTCTTATTGACCCTTGCCCTTAGCATTGTCCGGGTAAAGAACTTGGTCTCCCTTGCCACCCATCTCCATAAATTCAGCGGGAGCTCGCTGCTCCGATGGTGCTTGCTCGCGAGGGACGTTGATAACGCGATGCTTGGGATTGACAAAGACCTTGACTGGATTCTTAGCGTTGCCAGCCGTGACGTGCTCTGGAATAAGCACCTGATTGTAGTGACACAGCAAGGTGCGCTCGCGCTTCGTGGCTCTGCGGTTAACCTCGAGACCAGCAATGCCGCCGACAAGGCCACCGGTGCTATCATTAACGCTCATCGGCTGCTGTGTAAGCCATGGATGGGCAAGGCACTGATCGACCGTGAATCTCTTCTCGGGGTCGACAATCAGCATGGAATCAATGAGATCCACTCGGAGAACTGTTAGCTTTGATATGATGAGATAAAGTTGTGGCTACTTACAGGCTGGGTCGCCAACGGAGTCCCAGTATGGCGATGGGTAGTCGAAGCGACCGCTCCTAATCTGCTGAGAGAGTGTGTAGGGAAAGTCGCGGGAGTAAAGTTCGTCAGAGAATGGGGGAAAGCCGCACAGACATATGTACAGCACAACACCTAATGACCAGATGTCGACAGCCTTTGTGTACTTGCGCTGCTTAGAATCAGCAAGAATTTCGGGCGCGACGTAGCTGGGAGTCCCGCAGAGTGTTGTGGTGAAGGACTCCTCGCCAATAATCTTGGCCAGGCCAAAATCTGCCAACTTGACGTGGAGTTCCTTATCGACCAAAAGAATGTTTTCGGGTTTGATATCACGATGCACAATATTGCGCTCGTGGAGGTACTTGATACCGTGAAACAGTTGCTTAAACAGCTTTCTGGCTTCGTCCTCACTGAGCTTGGACTTGGCAACAATGTGGTTGAAAAGCTCACCCTCGGGAGCAAGTTCGAGAACGAGATAGACGCGGTCACGTTCGCTAAACGTGTCCTTCAGACACAGCACATTGGGGTGGCTGACGGCCATGAGCATGCCGATTTCTTGTTGCAGACCCTCTGTCTTTGACTTTTCCTCGACGCCAGGCGTCTTGGTGAAGATCTTGACAGCAAAGCGCTTGCCGGTGGACTTTTCTATGCACAGGTAGACCTCGGCAAAGTGACCCTTTCCGAGCTTGTGCAGCAGCGTGTATTGTTGCAGGAATGCGCTGGTATGACGGCTCTTCGGGTACTTGAAGACAAATCTGGCGCGGCCGTGGACGGCAATTTCGTCCCCGTCTTCGAGTTCACGCCGTTGGTTGCGGCCAACAATCGCTTCGTTGACAAATGTACCGTTGCTGGACAAATCCTCAATGATTGCAACTGCATCATTGCCGTTATTCTCTGTAAAGATTAGGCAGTGGCGATTCGAAACGACACCCTCGCTCACGACAATATCTATGATTTGTCAGCAGAGTGAACCGCGGGTACCGGGCAGGGAATGATGTAGAAACCTACCGCATTCTGGATGACGACCGATGAGGAATCCCCGAGACGCAATACCACCAATCTGTGTGCGCTCATAAGCCTCCTCTTCATGAATTGCGGGTGGAGTTTCACGGACGTTATCATTCTTCTCGGCATCAGCGGCCGTCTTGATTGAGTCGTTGGGCGGGCAAGCGCATCGCTTCTTGAGGACTTTGGGCTTGTCGCCATACTTTGCATCTAGCGGGACAAGATAGCCCCAGACGCCCTCCTCGTGCTCATCTTGGGCGTCCTCGGCGAACTCGAGCTGCCTGTCGACGAGCTGGCTGACGGGCTGCGTGTCCTGGGGAGGCGACGAGAGGCCCTGCAGCTGCGAGTAGTTGTCATCCGACTTGCAGGGAGTCGTCTCTTCGACCGTCTTGGCGCCAACAGGCGTGGGCGTGACCTCCTTGGCATCGCTCGTGGAGCCGTACGTCGCATCGTTGGTGAGGGGGGACGGCAGGTGGTTGTCGCGCGAGATGGGCGTCTTGTCGTGGGGCTTGCTGTTGGGCGCGCCGCGGGTGTCATCAGAGAGGCGGTCGGAACGGCGAGGCTTCTTGCTCTCGGCCGAATCGTCCGGCAGCGAGCCCTTTGCGACGGGAATGTGGTCAGCGTTGCGAACGAGGAAACCAAGAAAGAAAAGTTGGGCGGCGCGAGCACAAAGACTTACTCGAGGCCGCTTGAGGTTGCTCTTTTCGCCGCCAGGCGACATGGTGAAGAGCAGGGCAAGATAAAGAATGGGCAGGATATGGGTAAAAATCTATATCAGCAGATGGATGCCGGGATAGCTAGGCAGCCAAGGTCGAGTCGATGGAATCAAGGCAACGCAAGGCAGGGAGGCTTTCAGCGATGGGGGATGGATAAAAGAAGAGAAACAAGAAGAAGCCAGAGCAAGAAATGCGGCACGGCTGCCTTGCCGTAAATACAAGATGGCCGAGAATAAAATGCAAGTATCGGATTGGGCGTGACAAGCTGGGTGCAGAGGCGTTGTTGAGAGCGAAAGAGGAAAGGAAGAAGCCCGGGAGACAGCCTCGTGCAGGTTCGGGGTGGGCTGACGGAGTCACTGGAGTCACTGCCGTTACTGGTACGGCGGCAGGTGGTTCGCCTACCTTAGGTACCTAGGTACCTAGGTAGGTAGGTAGACGTGGACGCCGGACAGTGAGAGCACTGCCTACCTAGGTACCCTACCAGACAGGTTCCAGCGTGCCAAGCTAGCGAGCACGGGCGAGCTATCGGCTGCTGTTAGCGAGTGCAAATAGTTGACGGGAGGTGGCAGGTGCCTGGAGTTCGCTCTAGGCCAGTGCCGCCTTAAGCACACCAGCCGGATACTGGCAGTCCCGTTCTCTAGTTGATGAGATGTTTGCCTAGCAAAGAAAGCAGCAGCTCAGTCTTCCAGAAACAGTCCGGTTGAAAAGAAAAATACTTTGTGTCCGACAGAGTTTCAAATTATTCTACGATACCATGCATAGATATCGTAAAGCACACACCAACAGCGCGCGCCCTTGTGCAATGCTACACCTCCAGATCGAAAGCCCAGCCTACGCCGCACAAAAGCGGCGCCTACGCTAATCCCACAACTGCCCACAGAACCTCGCCACGATCCGGGGCCGCTGCGCAGGTGGTGTCTCCAGGTAGGTAGGCAAGTAGGTACCCCTGCACCCACCAACGGCGCAATCGGTACCTCGCACCAACCAGCCGCCTGCCCCCCAAAAAGTCATGAGCGTGATTGACAAGGCAGCCGACCAGGCGAACCATTCACACCCTGACAAGGCGTCCAACCATCCCCCCTCGTGAACCCCATTTCCCACCATCCACTTACACGACCGGCCCGGACTCTAGGCCTCTACTTTTTCTTGACAATGCGGCAATCGCATTGAAATCGAAACGGGTTCCTGCATCCTCTCATCTAGACACTGTTCATTTACCAAAGGGCTTACGTCTGGCGTAGAGACTGCGTCGTCATCGTGCTACGATGTAGTCACCCTAGACGGCTGCCGCGCCGTCCATTCTTCATCACCGGTTCTCCAAGTCGTCTTGCTGTCACGTGGAAATACCGCGCCGTAAACCGGTCGTGACCCATTTCTGTTGCAGCTCATACACGTCATATTAAAGCTTGCATATTTTAATTCATTAAACATGTCTACACTGCTACTGATGGGCGACGCGTGCTTCATTCGCACTTCAAAAATTTCGTTCTTTGTCTTCATGGTGCGATGCTCAGAATGACAGATCCTCGCCCTTCATGCTTCAACAATCACTACACAGTCTGCGTGTAAATCCAACATGATGATTTATTTTCTGTCAATTCCTGTCATTATCAATTACACAGTACCTATGTTCCGTTTCGATGTCGTGTCCAACCCTCCGCCCAACTTCGTTCCAGAAAGAACAAGAAAAGCCCACAAGATAAAAAACAGTAAGACAATGCAAACCGAAAGAGGCCGATGGCATGAAGCTCCAGGCTTGGCGCGCCGCCGGTTCGCAGTGCCGAGCTCCTAGCATTTCCGTCTATCCCTGGTAATCAAGAGTCGCCGCCTCGGTGCTGATTCACGCAACGTTTCCCCATCTCCTAGAAGACGTCGTAATAATTCGTCTGCCGCCACTTAGCCACGCGCCTCAACTCCTCTTCTCAGCAAAAATACATGGGGTGTCATTTCCAAGAAAAAAAGAAAACAAGAAAAAATAAAAAGAAAACAATAGACCGCGCAATGATATAAGTCATGCTGGAAGGGGAAATGGAAAGAAAAAAACACCGGCCGGCAAAGCAAAGGCTAAAGAGAGCAAAAAAGGCGCCGCGAATTATACCCAGTTTATATTAGCAGCGTACCGCATGCTTTGATAACCGTGGTTTGTTGTTCATTTGTTCCATAACTTCGTGGCGGCTTAGTCCTTCCGAACATTTGCGATAATGTACTTTAATCACGTGGTAGCATAGGCCAAGTCCCGTCAGTCGATCCCAGATGCCGTGCCCCTATCTCTCAGGAATCGGTGACCTGGCCAGTCTCCCACCGGCGCTAATGCGCTTCTGCAGTTTGGTAGTTTCGGAGCGTGTTCTTTCGACCTCGTACCCGTTAATAGGAGGTGCCTGAACAGAGTCTCTAACTCCCCGGATTTTGCCTTGCTTTTCCTGAACATATTGTTGTGCGAAGCGGCCCAGTGGAAAGGCAGGAAGTGTCTGCGGGATCTCGGCTCCATTCTGCGTCAACAATTCTGCAACAGGGAAAGGCACCTGCTTCGCATCATTATCCGGCACAGCACCGGGCGTTGGGGACGGGGACGCGGGATCAGCCGCTGCCAAAGCTAGCCACACGGCGTGTGTTCCCCTCATCCTGTCAACAGCATTGGGATTTGCCCTGAGCGCCAGCGCGTAGAGCACCTGCTGGATTTCGTTCTTCTTAATGGCTGCCAGCAGTGTCTCATCGGGCGTTGCGTAGTGCGATAAAGTTGTTGAGATGGGTTGCACGTAGCCTCGGTGAACATATTTGTTGGTGATAAACTTGAGGCGGCTCTCGCGGGTCGCTTGCGGAGCAAGTTTTGCGGCGGGGTCCAAGTTTGCTTCCCATATCATGTTCGAAACCCGGTTCCCGATCAAAACAAGTAACTCGACTATATCGACAGTGAAAGACTTGATATCGAGAGTCAGTGACCGGACTTTGCTGATATGAGTACCCAGCGAACGATGGATACCACTACATTCGATGCAGAGGATGATGCCCAGGTTGATAGACACCCACTCGACCCTTGAGCCCGAACCACAGTCAGCGCACCAGTTGTTGCCTTGGTCATTGTCCCGAAGCATTTGCAGGAGCTGATCCGGATTTTCGTCGTAACCTGAGCTGTGCGTTCGTGCTGGCGTAGGTCGAGCTCCAACGGTGATTCTGCGAAAAGGGATGCCGCTCGAAGAACTGCTATGCGAATGGCTGCCGCTATGCATCAGGGAGTGGGTCTTTCCGGTGAGGATAGAGCCAATGTCTCTCTTAAAAGACGATTCGTTGTTAGTGTTCGCCGGCGACGCGTATCTGTCAGGGCCACTCCGGCCTTCAACTGCGCTCTGCAAGGCATTATTGATGGAATTTATCCAGCTGTTCATGTCATCTTCCGATGTCGCCTGGTAGACGCGCTTGAAGTTGGGAGTAATGACCTCGAAGCAGAAGCGACGTTCCGCGTTCCGCGCCTCGCGCACAGATGCCATTCTCAGGTCAATGGGATCCATGTGCAGGTCCAACTTTTGCTTCCAATTGCTGTACTCTGAGAGTTTGCCTTGATCGAGAACAATCCAAAACTTGTGCCATCCCTGTTTGTTGAGGTTTCGCGGATCAACGTGCCCCCCGGGGCGATTCAGCGCCCAAAGAAGACCTTCTTTACGCTGCGCGACGGAAGACTGCGAGGGGTTTGGTTCTTCCAAGTCGCGAAATCCCTTGAATTTGGTGCTTTGAGATGGACTGCCCACAAGTGTGGGCATGCCTGGAGGCTTGGGCAGCTCGACGCCAGATATGCTCGTGTGCCCGCCCGACGATGTCGACTTTAGTTGGGAACCAGTACTATCAGCCCTCCCCAGCTCCGAGTCGGAATTGTGGCCCGCATTGCCATTAGAAGACGCGGTTGTGGGGGGAGCAGCGGCAAGGCTGGCCTGCTCGGGCTCCAGATAGGGAGTATTGCTCTTCTCTAGCACGCGACGCTTTTCTTCGCGTTCTCGCCTTTGATACTGGTATTCTTTATCGGCTTCGCTGACCTCTGAAGATAACGCATCAAGCTGCGGCAGAAGAGCTTCTATCTTCTTTGCCGTGGCAAGGAACCCCTTGGTCTGCGCATCGGCATATTTGGTCAGGTGTGACAAGACTTCTTGCTCTTTGCGGCCGCCGTGTAAATCCTGCATAAAACTGGAGTAATCGAATCGCTTGAGCTCAAAGTTGCGTCTCTTGTTCTGATATTTGGAATCGCTCTCGGCGAGCTTCTTAGCCTTGACCGAGTCTTGACGCTGACCAAGGTATCGGGATACGTATGAGTAGTAGTCTTTGCTTTCTTCCTCAAAGTCGCGCTTCTTGGATTCCGCCTGCTTGATATCGAGCTGGTAGAGCTTGGCTATAGGCTCGATGATGATTTTTTGCAAATTTGCAGTATTTTGGCGGTCGTAGCTAAGAATCTCCCGGGCAATTTTGTCAAAGTAATGCTCGAGTGCTGGCTGAACAGCATTTGCATTTGTCGTGGACGCTTCGCGCAAAGCTTCAGTGAAAGCGATCAAAGCCTCATTAGCTTCCAACTGGCTAGTATGCGCCTGCTCAGCCCTTTTCAATACTCTCTTCATGTGGATGCGCATGTTGCCTGTCTTTTGTTCGAGGGCCTTGAGAGTGGCGCGGAAGACAGGGCCATCGTCCGATACTGACACGTCCTCGCCGGGTCGCGGACACGAAACGTCAACCTTGACAGGCTCCTGTAGCTGGGAGGGGAACGGTGGCGAGAATGTTTCGAGCGCGCCAGGCAGCGGTGATAATGGTACCTCGTCGATGTCGGAATGTAGGCGAGAATCTACCGACTGCGCGGAAGCTACACGAATCTTGGGAGGAGAGCCCAGCAGGAAACCGGGAGTCGGCGAGTTTGGCTGGCTGGTATACAGAGTAGAGGCCGCTGGGTGCATATTAGAAGGCGAAATTGCTGAAGCGCGAGTGGGTAGGCAAGACATACAAGTTACCCAGAAAGAAAAACTGGCAAGGGCGTGCAAGCGATGCGCGCGCGAATCATACTCGACAAACTAGGCCATGTCAGCTTTCAGGCACAAACGGCACCATGGTGCCGGGTACATACACTGCAAAAGTTTCTCCAGCCGCCAGTCCTGTCTTCCGTGGGCTTGGGGGGCTTCCATTTCCAAGTCCATTCAAAGCTGACAGAAGCACTGCCGCTGGTTGAGTAGTCTCCGACCAGGGCGACGTTGTCATTTTTGTGGAGGTTTGGGTTAGCAAGAAACTCGCGAGTTACGAGATTCTCGACTTCACGCGAGGTAGAGCCGCAGACGAATGTTAGACCGGAAATGCTGGTGTCGAGAGCAGAGGAGGTCGCGTCGGGAGGGGGAGAGGTGGGCTGGCTTGCGGAAGGCTGACGCAGAACAAAGGTAAATGTAAAGATGAGCTCGTCGTCGCTGCTGAGCTTGAGCAAGAAACCAGAAGCGCCCGGCTCGGGATCCTGTGGAGCGCAAATACAGCGGTTAGCAAGAACGACTCTGTAAAGGGCTGCGAAGGGGAGGGCAGCAACGGACTTGTATGTATTCTACAGGAATATTCTGTTCACCAGCTGTCCGGTTGACGGACAGCTTGGTAGCAGGGAAGGCGTTGGGCGTGACCTGGACGGAGCTGCGCTTTCGAGGATTTGTAACGATGAGGGAAGAAATGGTTACTGGATTGACAAGTTAGCTGCGCGAGCTGCAAAGGCTGCAGAGTGCAAGGTGTAGGCGAAGAAGGGTCGCCGGAGATGGCAAAGCATACATCGATTCTGGTCCCTGAGGTAGAGCGCAGCGCCCTGGTCATCAGATCTGCTGGTGACATTGCCCATGTTGACGAACTGTCGGCTGCAGCCGTGTGTTTGGATGCAGAAGAGAGAAGCGCCGGGGCAGAACAAGCAGGCTTGAAGAGGAGGTTCGCGAGGAGGGATCGGAGAGTTGACAAGTCGTATGCGGTGCAGGCACGGCGACGAGCGAGGATCGATTCAAAGAAAGGAAACGCAGACAGCGCGGGGCTCAGAGTGGGACAGCAACAGCGGCGGCCGTCATCTGGCGTGGCGGCAGAGGTGAACGACACGGGGATGGAGGGCGCGTAGCGATGAGCAAAAAAGATGCAGGCCGGGACGGGCGACTCATGGAGGAAGCGATGAAGGCGACAAGAGAAGCGAGGACTTGGGCGAGGGCGACGATTTGGGGGAAGCCGGGGATGAGATGAGAAGAGCAAAGATGGTGGTGGTGGTGATTGGTGGTTGGCGGTTGCTCTGTGGCACCTCACGAGTTGCTACCTACCTAGTGCAGGCAGAGGTTTCTGTTTGCGCCTTGGGCTAAGGTAGGTACTTAGGTATTAGCCTGTTGAGGGGGAACTAGCAGCGAGCATCCTTATTTAAAGGCCCTAAATTTAGCGGGCCCAGTGGCTGTCTGGCAGAGTTTACAGGCGGCCGCAGCGCCAAGCCACCTGTATTACATTTTACCGCCTGGCGGGCAGCCATGAAAGGCAAAGGGAGTGTAAGGGTTGAGTGCGACACGAGCCGTGTTGGACAAGGCGTGTCCGTCCGTTCATGGGCGTTTACTGTCAATTTTTTTTTGTATGGAATTTTTCCGAGATTGGGGGGCTGGATAGTCATGAGCATCTCACGCACATTAGGTACCGCGTGGTCTGCGCAGCCTGCGTGCACAGCCCGTATCACCCATCACTTACAGTGGGGAGAGCGACTGACGAGCGACTGACGAGCGACTGACGAGCGACATCACGAGCAAACTGGTCCGCTGGCTGGTTGCTCATTAGGGCATCAGATGTAAGGGACAGTCTCTCTGGGTTGGCTTCGTGAAGCCTGGGCTCGCTGTCCATTTCTCAGATTGCAACTGGCCACTCTGGTGTCTTCATTAGCAGCTTGCTCAGCAGTGCAGATCGGCTTATGCACGCCGAACTGGTAACTTGACGTTAGTGGCGCGGCGGTAGCTACTTGCAGAGTAACCACATGCTCTCTGCGGCACTTGTACCCTTCACTCGATGTACAGGCAACAGGGCACCCACTGGTAGGCAGGCACAGGGTCCTGCTGCTGATCGGAAATGGCGCCTTCCAATTCGAAAACGGCAGCCCGTCTTTGCTGGGTGTAGCTTGAACCAGGCAGACGCTCAACGACTACCTAGGCAGGCTTTATCTCCACACAGCAATTGTCCGCCCACGGAGGTGCTCAATAAACACGCCGCGTGAGTAGAAGTAGTAGCTTATGATGAGCTTTTATTTTTTCATTTTTTTCTCATTTTCCTGCATTTCCCCTCTATCATGGAGCCTTCTCTTGTTATGAAAACCGAAAGCCGGCCGGTGGCCACTGTGCCACCGCACTTGCAATCGTGAACCAGCGTTACTTGTGGCTGCCGCACTGCAACATCTCCCTTCCACCTTTAACCTTGATTGTGCATTTTGGTGGGTGAGATTTGCTTTCGGGTTAGTAGATTTGTGGCGATATTGGCGATGACCGGGATGAGATAACATTGCAGGTTTCGGATATGACTACGGCGTAAGATGGGAATGACCAATTTGCTACTTGACCGCAGATGTCCGTATCTGTTGCAGGCCATGTATAGATCGCCAGTGTGTAAACGTGGTATTGCGTAGCAAATCATTTATAATGTGACAAAGGAAGAATCTAGTAGTTACAATTACAGATATGGTCGGTTTGGAATGCGCTCCGCTCCGCTCCGTGCCCATCTTGTAAATACTGCCGCCAAAATTTCATTCCAATTTAATGTACCCTTGGTTTGATCCGGCACGCTGCAAGATTGCGCTACCGTCAATCGAAATTCATAAAGCGCTTTGTTCGTGTCCTCCTTTTTATCCGTACTTGATGGGTAACTAGCAGAGAAGGATTCTGCTTCTGATTCGAGCCTTGCCATTACCGGGACAGGGCGGTAGATCATGTTGGCCGAGCCGAACAGTTGCGGGCGTGCGCTTCTGATTACAGCTTTGCAACAAACATCATGAGGCAATTCTTCTCTTACATGCTTTGTACTAATGATAATAACAGTCGCCGCCTCTTTGTCCTCTGGCATCTAAATATCTATTATTACCTTTTGCCCCCACACGGCCGAGCGGGTTCGTCTTCAGGCGCTTCCCGAGTGCACCATAGCGCCCGCGCCCGGCGCTGGCGCTGTTACGGTACCTGGACACCTAGGTCGCTAGCGCGTGGGGGACAAAAGGCACCACCGGTTAGGTCATCTACAGACGGCTATCTACGGCCATTCACCAGTAAAAAAAATAGTAAAAAATAGGCTAAAGTGTATTTGCATTCTAAATATCATTTTTTGAGCTTTTCAAGATATAAAAATAAACCTAGCCAGAGCAGTCGTGGCTGGTAGCTACAGTCGGCTGGCATTGACCGGTGATGCTTTTTGTCCGGGCCTAGGTACTCAGGCACCCAGGTAGGCACCTACCTAGGTGTCCCTACCCAAGATATTCCTGGCTCGCTGGATGGCATACTGGCGACACAGGTGACAGGCCACTGGCCGCCTGTGGCACCCCACTGCCAGTCCACCACAGAAAGAGCGACGCGCCCACGCGCCCAAGCCCCTGGCCCCTCCACGCAATTTGGCCGCCACAGTATGTTTCTGAACCTTGTTTCGCTGTTTCAGCAAGGACCGTCCCTTTTTTAGTGGCCCCTCGCCGGCCATCTAGCGGTTCGACGTTCTGTTACCAGGGGGCTGCACGCTAATCAAAGCGTGCGCCCCTGCAAAATGACGTTGCTCTCCCTCCCGCCAGGTCAGGAATGCCGCACTACGAGTTTGGGCTGCGCTGCCTTTCGTATTGGTCTGTCACCTGTCTATCTCCTGCGCAGGGCACTGCCGGCCTGAAAGCCAGATACTGCACATCACACGATTCCATCTGCCGCCTCAAACAGCTCCAGAAACCGTTTCAGTCCCTCGATCGCTCGCTGTTCCATCTCTGCTCTACGCCAGCTATACATTTCACCGTCTCGCCTGCCACAGACGCTAACGAGCCGCCGCGACAGCTCTCCTCGGCCTGCCGCACAAGTCCCCTCATTGCCGCCCGCCATCCTGCCCGTCGCCGCTGCCGTCGCAGGTATCCCTTCATCCGGGTCATGAACCACTGCGACCAGAATCCTGGGCGCCGACTTGTTGCTTCTTGAGTGCGCCATCATGTCTCAGGACTTCCGCAGGTCGTCAGTTGGCCGGCGCCTGAAGAGCAGCAGCAAGGACTCTGGCCGCCGCATCCAATCCAAGTCCAAGGCCAGCATCGTCCTCGTCGAGCATGAACAAGCTCGCAGCTTCGCCCTACGAACCGCCTACCTCCACTACCTCCTCCAGCCAAAAGCGAAGCGAAAGCAATATGTCGCCGCCTCCAAGCCTCCGGCGCGAACGCACAAAGGCGCTGTCCAGCTTGTACAGGAATACGTGTCTGGCGGCTCTGTTGGCAGTTCTGCTCTCAAGCTCCCCAGCAGCTTCCCCTCTGCACTTCTTCTTCGCGTTGCCGGTGTGTTGAAGGGATCGGAGCGCCTACCGGGCTTCAACGATGCTGCCGTCAAGCGCAGTTTCGCAGAAGCCTACACGGCCTTCTCCGAGGCCAACTTTAAAACGTCCGTTGAAAAGGAGCGCAAATTTGAACCCTTGATTCTCATGTTCTATTCTTCCGCTTCAAAAGCTGCCTCAAAAGGCCGTGTCCCCGACGATGATTCCTGGAAGCTGTTGCCCGATCGCCATCTGGCAATGTTTATCCGCCTCGCTGCTGCTATTCTTCGAGACCACGGTCACGAGCGCGACAAGTCCGATTTGCTCTCCCGTTTGACCAGCCTGGAAAGCAAGCTTTTGACAAACGACCAGGACCTCATCAGCTCTGGCTCAGATGCTGCGGGCGCCACCATTGAGGTCGTTGTTCCTCTAAGTTATGACGTCAAGGACATGCCCATGGTCCAAATCGTTGCCGGCATATTTGGACTCAGTCTCTCCGACGTACAGGCCGAAATAGATGAGAAGCGCAACATTTGGACCGAGGAGGCGGCTCTCAGAGACCTCAAGACGTACCAGCAGAGACTCGTCTCCAACGGGCCCGGTGCCCTTCGCAGCGATGATTTTGATGTTGAGGACTCTTTTACCGAGTGGCAAAAGTCCGAAGCCCATTTCCTGTCGCAGATGATGATGGACATCCTGACCGCAAAACCGGAACTCAAGTCATCCTCGTCTGGTGACAAACCGCTGCCTAGTCGGCCACAATCAATGTACGGCGAAGACCAAGCCTATGCCGACCTTAGCCGTGCCATTTCCTCAATAGACACCTCTCTCGGATTCGATCCATTGGCCTCCCTCTCCACCATCTCTAGCGATGCTAGTAGTATACGGACTGTCGACGAGGGCAGCTTATACACCTTTACGCCCTCCGAACCCCGAGCATTTTACAAATATATTCTCCAGCATGCCATGGCATTTGATCAGCTACATGCTGATCCTTCCATCGATTACCATCCCCTCTCTAAACAATCTAGGGACCTCATGACAGAGCTTGGCGTCCGCTGGCGACTACCACAGGCTTCGCGATTAATTGCGCTGCTCGAGGTTGCCGCGCGAAAGTTTTTGGATCAGGAGATTGTGCCAGAGGAGCTCGATACCATCCTCGACTTCGTCAAAACACCCCAGCTAGAACCAAAAAAGGCACCGTATATCCAGAACCACTCGTTGCCTTTGACCGAGATACCGCCTAGCAAGTGGACCATTCACGATTTTGCTGTTTACCAAAGCACATTCCACTCCATCCATGACGCTATTCTACGCGAGCTTTACGATATCATGGCTCAGTGCTACGATAGCAAGCCTCCCAATATTGGCGCTGTCATGTTCATACTTGAGAATCACATCTACCAGGACGAAATATTCACGCCGAGAGCAGAGGCAGTCGCCGAATTCACAGAGTACCTTACCACTGCCCTGCGGAACAAAGCGGTTGAGGTATATCGCGAGAATATGCGCAAAGAAATCCCAGTCGTCAAGGAGGAGTGGGAGTTTGTCCATGTTGTAAAGCTCGGCAAGACGATTACAAAGCTTTGCGACCGCATCGGTAAAAGATACAAGAATAACCAAACTATCATGGGCGTGGACCCCTTTGTAATCCTGGTCGAGGAGGTTTTCCCTAATTTTGAGAGCGATGCCGGCGCCATCCTCGAGACAATTATTGGACAAGCGCAAATCAGTGGTGAAGACATTGACATCGAAGATGGGTTTGAGCTCTACAAGGAGCTTGTTGCCATTCGACGCATCCACCACAAATATCTACCCAACAAGGTATTCACATTCAATATCGAGAATCTGCTTGTCGACTTTGTCTGGCGGTGGATTCGATCTGCTGAAGCGAAAATGACGGACTATGTCGATGAGGCAATCAAACAAGATCAGTTTCAAGTCCGCACTGAGCACGCCGACCACCTCGCGCGCGACTCCGAGAGACATAGCGTGTCTGTTATCGACCTATTCATGCTGTTCAATCAGACAGTGGACCAGGTCTTTAAATTGGAGTGGGACAATGACGAACATCATGCTCGGTTCATGACAGCTCTTGCCCGTAGCTTCTCTGCTGGCTTGGGACGCTACTGCGAAGTTCTCGAGCAGCGCTTCACCAAGGAAATGGATCGCCCCTCGGCTGAGGAGATTGCTATGCAGACCAAGTCTACGCAGGAAAAATGGATGCAGTATGCCAAAGACGCCTGGAACAATAAAGAAAAGGCAGAGCCGTTCCAGTTCTTTCCCGAGTCTTTTGTCAAGCTGAACAACATCGAGTATGCCATGCAAGAACTTGACAAGTTGGAAACGAGCATGAACTCGGATGCCTGTGCTGAATTGCTGGAGAAGATTGACGGGCCTAAGAAGCAAACGCGAAAACCAAGCAAGTATACTTTCACCGTCAAGGTTGTTGAAGCAGAGGATCTCAAGCCTTGCGATCCTAACGGCTTCAGCGACCCCTACGTTGTCTTTGGAGATGAATTCCAAAAGCGTCTGTACAAGACACGCATCATTTATCGCAACCTCAATCCACGCTGGGATGAGTCATTCGAGTTTACTGCCCAGGGCCCAGTGAATCTCATTGCCACCGTTTGGGACTATGATACATTCGGAGACCACGATTATGTTGGCCGGACTTCGTTGAAGATCGACCCGGCCCATTTTGGTGATTACCTCCCGCGAGAATTTTGGCTGGACTTGGACTCTCAGGGCCGAATGCTTATTCGAGTAAGCATGGAAGGCGAGCGCGACGATATCCAGTTCCACTTTGGCAAGGCTTTCCGCCACCTTAAGCGAGCCGAGCGAGATATGGTGCGCAAGATTACTGACAAGGCAAGTTGTACCGTGTAGCTTGCAAAAGGACAAATCATTAACCGAACAATAGCTTACAAGTCAAATCAACTCGACGCTGTCTGTCGAGACGTTACGCGGCCTTCTGGGTCTCAATGGCCTTAGTTCACAGGTTACCAGCCTGTGGAAGAAACGTACATCTACGCTTCCAGTGGTGACAGTGGCGCAAATTGAGCATGCTCTGATGCCGCTTTTCACATATTTCGACGAAAACTTTGCCATAATGAAGCAAACGCTGACTGACGCAACTATGATTGCCGTCATGACACGACTGTGGAAAGAAGTCCTCATGACGATTGAGAACCTGCTGGTTCCACCTGTCTCGGACAAGCCATCCATGCAGAAATCACTTGGCAGAAAAGAATTGGACATTGTCTACCACTGGCTTGAGCTCCTGTTTGCTTTCTTCAACGCCAAGGAAGAGCACTCTGGCGAGCAGCTCGGCGTCCCTGCCGAGGTGCTCAAGTCGCCTAAGTGGCACGAGCTGGCGTCGCTCAATTTCTTTTATTTTGAAGACACTGGGAGTCTCGTCCGGGAGTCGGAGCGCATGGCGTCGGCTACCGCCCAGCGCGCGCACCAAGCTCTCCAGCAGAACCAGCAGATGGCGCGCCACTCCGCACCCCCCGGGTTCGGCGCGGCGTTGGGCGGCGCGGGTGCCTTTGCCAGTATGGGCACGATTCGTCGCGGCAAGAGCATCATGATGAGCCGCAACCTTGGCACCATGCGGAAAGCCAAGGAGGCGAAGCGCCGCGAGACGCAGGCCGACCCAAGTGACGATATGATTCTGCGCATCCTCAGAATGCGCCCTGAGGCGGCGCCATATCTCAGGGAGCGGCACCGTCAGAAAGAGCGCCAGGCGGCGACGGCGGCGGCGGCCTTGATTGTCAAGAACTCGGTCACGCTGAACTGGAATACGGGGCTGGGGGCAAATGCGGCCGCACATCACTTTGGCAAGATTAATTTGCCTAGGCGGTGAATTTCTCTCTCTTTCATTACTACATTTTTATGCGCTTTTGCTTTCTGTCCACGGTTATATGTTTTTTATCCATGGCGAGTCTTTTTTTTATGCTGAATCTCTTGTTATGAAAGCGAACATCATTGTTTTTCTTATTGACTCTTTTAATACGAGATGAGCGTTGGTTGGCATATTAGTTTGTGTTGGTTTGGAAGCTACCCAGAGTATCACGGCATATGTCAGTCTTTTGTCCTTTGGTGAAACAGGGATTTCTTCGTCTTTTGATGACGATGGAGCTACCTGTTGAATAGACTATAATCAACCCAGAGAATGAATGGCAGCAATCACAAACAAGAACTCATCGAATCCGGGTTCACCTCGCTGATCGCGACCGCACTACAAAACACTCTCACATCGGACATGCACGAGCCCAAGACAACTCACATGTCAGGATAAATGAAAGAGGAACTCGAAATTCAGTGGACAAACTGCTATTCTTTCTTCGACCTCAGTGCTTTGATTACAACTGCTCGCGGTACTAAGGTGTTGCACGCAATCTCTGCCTACAGACTCTGGCCATTACTTCCAAAAGTGCGTCGAAGCACTCGGCGGGATATGATCAGCACCGCTGCCCCATCCACTCTCTCTCGGGCCCAGATGCAGCTCCAGCACGCCGCCGTCGCTAAAGAACTCGTGCGTCAGCCAGCTCTGCATGTGCGGCTGGCCGTTGAGCGTGGCGTTTTGGATGTAAATATTCTTGTAGGCCGCGTCAAAGTTGCGAGTGCGCACCGTGGCCGTCTTGCCGGTGACCGAGTTGGCGAGGCTAAACTCGCGGAAAAAGGGCGCGGTGATGAGGTAGACGTCCTGGCCGCTCATGGGGAAGAGGCCCATCATGGTGAGCGCGGTGAAGCTGGCCATGGAGCCCGAGTCGTCGTTGCCGGGGATGCCGACGAGGGTGTCATTGAAGGCGCTGGGGATGTACCGGTGCGCGTACTCGGCCGACACGCCGGGGCGACCGATGTAGTGGAAGAGGAAGAGCATAATGTACGACTGCTCGTCGCCAATGTAGAAGAGGCCGGGCGTCTCGTGGAGGTAGCGCAGGCGGCGCAGGAACTCGTCGGCGCCGCCGAGCGTGGGGACGAGCGCGGCGACGTCGTGCGGGATGTAAAAGGTGTAGAGCCAGGAGCCGCCCTCGTACGTCTCGTGGCCGTCCTCGTTGAGGTAGCACGAGGTAAAGTTGTAGAGGTCGGTGCAGATGGCCGGGTCCTGGTAGCCAAAGGTGCCGTTGAGGTAGCGCGGCTGCAGGAAGCCCTGGAAGCCGCTGTCGACGAGGTCGGCCGCGCTCTTGCTGCCCGTGAGGTTGAGGCGCGAGCGCGACTGCGAGTCGAAGACGTTGAGCCAGTTGCCGGAGCGGTTGAGGTACTTTTCGGCGTCGTGCACCTTGCCCATGCCGCGCGCCATCTCGGCGATGCAAAAGTCGTTGTAGCTGTACTCGATGGTCCGCGAGATGCTGCGCGTGTAGATGCCCACGCCGTACGGGTCAAAGTCGTCGGCGGGGATGTAGCCGAGCGTCTTCCAGGAGTGAAGACCGCCACGGCCCTCGACAGTCCACAGGGGAGGCTCGTCTAGGAACAGTGATTAGAATATTGAAGAGATGGAAAAGAGTGGTGTGGCAGGGAACGTACCTTCGGCATCGGAAATGACAGCTTCGTAGCCAGTCTCCCAGTCAATTCCGTCCGTCAGTCCTTTGAGGTACGAGTCGGCCAGCAGATTGTCAGCGTTGCTGCCTCCTTGCGTGAAGCCCTTGCACAGAGACATTCGGCAGTCTGGCATCTTGCCCTCGTGACGGTAAATGTCAATCAGACTGCGAATCATCAGAGCTTGCGCGTGAGGGTCGACCAGCGTAAGAAGCGGGTGAGTGCTGCGGAAGCTGTCCCAGATGCAGTAATACGAGTCAAAGTACGGCTCATCACTCTTCCAAAGAGGGTTTTCGCCTAGACCCAGTTAGCTAGAAGGACGGAAAAGGGGTGCATAAAGTTCTTGCCTGTATAGTCTTGGGGAGAGATGAGTGTTCTGTAAAGGCTGCTCCAAAAGGTCCGCTGCAGGGACTTGTCGATGCCAGTGTTGTCTACTTTGATAACATTGAGCTTGGAACGCCAGGCAGCCTCTGCTTGGTCGCGAATAGCCTGGAATCCAAAGTCGGGAATTTCCTTTTCAGCATTTCTGCAGGCTTGCTCAGCGCTGATAAACGAGAGCCCGACGCGGGCCAGAATCTGGTTGTTCTGAGGCGGTCCAAACTGGACCCAAGCGCCGGCCGGGACATTGTTCGTCACGTTGAGGCTTTTGGGGTCGTTGCCGGCCCGGTTGTTGACCCATACACCATTGTCGCGCACCTGCGCCCCGTGGAAGTCGACGCAAAAGTGCGAGTCATAGGTGCCAACACCGAATGAGGGCTGAAAGGTGCCATTTCCGGTGATGCGGCCCGTTGTCCCGTCGACCAACACGGTGGCCTTGCTGCGCGACTCGGACAGATCGGACAGATCAGCGATGATGAGGGGGATGTAGGGCACGTGCGGGTCCGTATCCTTGGTCGGCGTCCCGTCCGTGGGAAAGGTGAAGCGATAGAGAGCCGTGTGGTTGGAGACGGTCATTTCCGCCGCGACGGACGTGTTGAGCGAAACGGCAAAGTAGCCCGGACGAGCGACGACGGTGCCGTTTTTTCGCTGAGACGCGCGCGTAATCTTGTTGAAGTAGCATCGGTTCAGCTCATTCCCGGGACATCCAGTCTGCGCGAAGAGGGGGAAGTTGCCAAGCGAGGCGCCCTATCAGTGTTGTGTCAGTGAGCCTGCGCAAAGTTTCCCGGAGAATGGATTGATGCCGCGCGACTTACACCACCAGTTCCGCTGTCGTGCATGTGAGAAAAGCCGGTGACTAGCAAGTCTTTTAGCAGCAGGTAGAGGGGAGATCAAAGCAAAAAACCTACTGTCACCATCGTTGGAAGCAAAACCACCTTGAAGTTCCTTGTTGACGTCGGCGACGGCTTTGGCCATGCTATAAGGCAGACTGGCGCCAGGAAAGACATGGCCTCCACAACGGACCGTGGTTAGCAAAGATTCTCAGTGCTCGAAATGACACCTCTGCTCACCTCCGTTGACAGTTCCAATAAGGGGGTCTACATAGTCGAGAACATCAAATTTAGTCGAATTTTGCGTAGAATTAGAAACCTGCGAAGCTGCAGCAGCGTGCAGCAGCAGGCCCCAGGTCTGAGCTCGTAGAAGCATCCTGTTGGTAGTTTTCGAGCAAAAGGGTCAATAGAGCGCAGGACACAGAGATATCCACACGCCAACAGCTCGAAGCTAGCTTTCTAGAGGCATTGTGCGGGGGAGCTTGGCCTCTATATAACTGCTTCCTGCATACATTAGTCCACAATGGCCGGTCATGATGTCGTTGAATCGGAGCTAGGCAAGGCGTCCGTCCTAGTGGAACGCACACTGAACGAGCCGTCGGCAGATTGGGGATTTAAGAAGCGGGGTAGGATCAAGCAACTGTATACCGGTACTGTCATGATGAATGTCACGCCAGCATGGCTCGCGGGGTAGAGCAAAGTTGGCAAAGGTCGTGTGCCAGCGTGCATGCAGAAAACCTGCTGTGCAGCACTTGGCTTACACCAGCAATGCTGGGCCAGCTTGCGCAACGAAAGAGTAGGCGCGAGCCCATTGGCGCAACAATTTTTGTGTCTTGAAAAAGCACACAATCCCCCACAGATACAAACGATGCTAGTGTCGGTGTGTTGGCAGAGCTCGGAGCTCGACAACGCAGCCACGAAAGAGAAAGGCTGGGCGCGATGTGACGTCGTGAAAGCGGGACTCAGCCATGAACATGTCGATCTCGGTTCAATGAGTTGGGGGTCAGGATGGTGGGGAGGTGAGGGAAACCGTGTCTGGAATATAAAAATGATTTATTTAGCATGGATGAAATGTTCATGTACATTGACATGCTGAACCCGTGTTGCGAAATGGCGTCCGGTACTGGGCTGGCCGGCTTTGCCCGGGAGATCGCGGTAGGCGGGGGATCGGTCGATGAGCCGTTGAGTGGCTTGTATCATTTTTAGCTCCCTCGAGAAACGCGGGGAGCTACGGAATAAAGCACAGAAAAGACAATTGAAAAGGAAGAAAGATGATAAAGGTGAGGAACGGACAAGAGATTAAAGAAGATGCAAATGAGACAAGGTCTCTACTTGGTACCGTTACCAGTAATCCTGATCACATTCATCCACATCCTAGACATCGTTCAAATAATCTTCATATTCAGCGCGTGCTTTCAAATTGCGACGTTCGCACAACGGAAAAAACGACAGCTTTCCACTCTTCACATCCTTGGCCGTCTGTTCCGCCAGCCGCGCGCTGTACCGCCAATCTGACCCGCCGCTGCGAATCTTGCCGACGGCCGCCTCCCGATCCAAGCCCTCGTCGCGCTGCATCTGCAAGCTCAGCAGGTGGTAGCCCGGCGGCGCGTGGATGCTGTACCCGCGCTCCTCGCTGGCGCTGACCGTGCCGCGCAGCAGCGCCGTGAAGCTGCGCGCGCTCGGCGTCGCCTTGATGCCCATCGCGGCGAGGAACGACGGGGAACGCGTCAATCTGCCCGAGACGGTGCACCTCGGCCGCGAGGTAGGCCGCGGCGCCCGCGGGCGGTGCGCCGTGGCGCGCAAAGAGCCCGTCGCGGATCTGAACCAGCAACGGCGGCGGCGGCGGCGGCGGCTTGGCGTCGCTCCCTCCTGCGCTGCCTCCCAGGTGCGGACTGGCGACGCGCCGGAAGACTTCCGAGAGCATGAGCAGGCGGTACGACGTGCGGCTGCCCTCAAACGTCTTCTTCAGGCGATAGTGCGACACGGCGTCGGCTTCCAGGTAGCCCAGCTCGGCCATGCCGGCGCCCCAGCCGTTCAGGAGCCGCACGACGTTGCGCGTAATGGCCTCGGTGACGATGGCCTTGCGCAGCTCATCTGTGACTTGCACATCGCTAATGTGCATAGCGATGAAGAGGTGCTCGAGGCTCAGCACGTCTTTCCCACGCCGGCCGCCCAGAAAGGAGCGAATCATCTCATTCGCCTCGGCCACAATGTCCTCGCCATCGGGCCCCGTGGCAAGACACAAAAGCAGGTGAAGTAGTCGAAAGTACGACTCAATCGCCTTTTCAGATGCACGTCGTAGAGTGCTTCTCCTTTCGTTACTATCGAGCCAGTTCTCCTCCTCCTCTTCCCCCTCTTCCCCCTCTTCCTCCTCCTCCTCCTCCTCCTTCCCCTCTTCTGTCTCGGAATTCTCGCCAGGATACCGTAGGCGTCGTTGTCGTCGGTGGCAGCCCGATGGATCCTGCTGCGGTTCCATGTCGAGGTTCAGACGGGCCACAATGTCACCCATGAAGAAGAAGACGACCTTTGCGGTGCTCACTCGCAGGTAGGGCGGGCGGCCGCACACGTCGCCGGGATTCGTGAGGTACCGAGCGATGCGGCGAAGCCTCCAGCCCGCCTCGCCCTGGACGCGGGCCCAGTGGCGGTGGGAGAGCGGCAGCGGCAGCCAGAGGTTGTAGGGGATGCCGTGCACCGACCTGAGCACCCGGAGCTTCAGGTAGGCCTCGAAGGAGACGAGGCCAAGATGGGCGCGATGGACTGCGCCGACGACGTGCGCTTCTTGGTCCTTGGTCAGAATGAACAGCTCTCACAGTTCAGCGCTAGTAGTTGGCCATTTCTCTTGCTAGCAATGCAGCTCATTTTACTATTTAATGATTCCTATCGTCATCGTCTCGCGCTGGCAGCCGTCTTGGGGCTGTCTCGAACCAAGAGTCTGACTTTGCCGTCGCCAATCTCGACGCCCTGGCTGAGAATATCCACCGACTTGTCGTCTTGTCTAGCTAACGTTTTATCCCAGCTTCTTGCGTCTATGCCCAATATGCCCCCCATGTTGTTCCGGTCGCCTGGAACGGAAAACTCTCGGTAGGCATATCTCCATTCGTTGAGGAAGTTTCTAACAGACTTGCCAACTTTGTCCTTTCCATTTTTGCTGTGGTTTCCGGTACCTGTAATGGCATAAACGGGTCGTGATTCCTTGCTATTGTCCATGAGGATCTTTTCTAGATATTCCACCGCCTCATCGGGATGCAGACCATGAAGGTCAACAAATATCTCGGCCATGTCGGAGATTGGCATATTGCGCTCTTCGTAGAGTTCGCGTGCAGCCTCACGATGAGCTTGCCGCATCAGGTCATTTTCGCTTTGGCCACGCAAACTGAGAGCTTTGGCCGCTCTAGCATCGTTACGATTCCAGGCTTGCGCCGCGCTGGAACAGTGTTAGCATCAATGACACGCTTCCTTTTTGAGAGACTTGCCTTTGAAGGAATTTATTTCGCAGTCCACCGTGCTTAATGGCTTCCTGGCGAGCCTTCAAGTACGCCTTGTTGGCGCGATCGCCAGTCTCCAACCAAGGAACATGCTTCGGGCTGGGAATCGCGAGGGCCGCGGCGCTGTTTTCTCCATTCTTGAAAGAGACCGCACCTCCGTTGAGCTTGCGGGATTCCAGACGGGGTGAGCTGCCGGGGACAGGAGAAGGTGCCGTCTTTACTATGTCGGCAAGCGAGCTGGGCACAACATTTTCCTTGTGGGAATGGCCGTGGCCGCCTCTTTTACCGTGATGTTTCTTACCCTGCTTTAGTGAAGCTGATCCCAAAGTCGGGAACGCTTCGTTGTCGTCCAAAGAGGGTGCAACCATGGGCGGCTCTCTCGTATGATGACGACTACTAGGACGGGATCGCGAACGAGGGCTATCTGTTCCATGGTAGGGTCGAAAACCAGGTGGAGGTGTAGCGGTTCCGCTGTGGTATCCATCCGAAGCACCCGAGCTGAGAGATGGAAACGAGTTCAAGTCTTGCAGATGCAAGGCAGAGTGTACTCGAGAGGGAGGAGTGCTGGCGCCATCCAGGGAAAGTTTGCTTGCTAGCTTGGCCGGATCGTGGGAGAAGATGCATGTTTCTCCAGCTAAACAATTTCCCATGACCCAGTATCTGGAGCTGTGTTAGTGCCTTTTGAAAGAGCTTACTTGCTGGGTAGTTTGACATACTTGCACAGATGATTACTGAGATCGTGGCTGAAGCGGCAGTCGGCCCTGAGACACTGACCAGTAGACATGTAGAACTTGCAAATGACACCAGCCTTCTGTGCCGAGGTGGGCGTGGCCGGGCGGCTATCTGAGGCTATGGATTTCCCGATCAGGACGTTTCTGGGCTCATCAGTAGTGTAATTGCCCTCGGCTGCCTGGGCTTCCATGATGGAGGCAATGGTCGCGCTCAGATCATAGCCGTGGGAAGCAAGTGCACTTTCGATCTCGTCATCAGTTTGTGAGTGACCGAGAATAGAGCGGAGCATATCATAAGGCGACATGTCGAGCTGTTGTGCGGACATGGATGATGAGAATTCTGGGGCAGCAGCATTTAGACCAGTCGATGTTCCAGCAGACGAGACGCTGGCAGTATCGTCATTGACTAGCCATTCCACATTTTCAGTCTGATACTCGCCGAGGATTTCTGCAGCGGGAGTTGAGTCACTTGCAAATTCGTAGGCGTTGAGGCTCGGGCTATGAGGGATCGCAGGGGTTGCAAAGGCCAGGCGAGGCGAGGCTCGGGGAGACGAAAAAGGCGATGCCGTGGATGATATCGATCGGTATGTGGAGGGCACAAAGCCTGGAGGTGCCAAGGGACTAACACCGAGGCGTGGAGAGCCCGAGGCAGGCGTCGCCGTGTTTCGCCATGATGCAGGAGAAGGGCGTCTGAGGATGGACTGCCGGATGGGAGGTGGAGAGGCTGAGACGGCGGCGCCCTCGCGGAATCGCCAGAGGGCATCGAGGACTACATTGTCGAGTGAAGAGCCGGTCAGATTGGTCTGCTTCTTCAACAGCTCCTCGAGCTTGTCGGTCTTGTCTTCATCCTCGAGAGCGGTATTCTGCAGGATCGGCAAGCAAAGTTCGTAGTGTTCGTCCGAGACCATGACGAAAATGGGTAGTGTGGGCGGCTCGACTCAAGCTGCGCCAACGTGAGTATTGCGGACGCGATAGGTGTGAGCGTATTGTGAATGTCGAGAGCGGCGATGGAGCGCGAGAGGGAAAAACAGTCGCTGGAAATGACAGACGATTCGAGCCCACGGACAGGGCTAATAAACAAGACAAATCTAAGCTGGCGCAAGTCAGTTTGGCTGTGGGCGCTGTCGGACTTTGCAGGTGCAGGCGCGAGTGCGCGGCAAAAGACACGGGAGGCTATCGAACGTACTTGGAAGCCACGCAGAGAAGGCGGGGGGGTCGGGCTCAAGGGTAGCAAGGAAATGGAAGAGAAGCAGATGGCGAGAACTGGAATTCGAAAACGGCTCTGGCAAGAATGCGGCGAAGGTGGCCGCGACGATGCACTGGTCAGGGGGAAACTTCAGAGAAGCAAAGAGCGGCGGGTAGGCATGGCGTCGCAACCTATTCCCCTCCCGTCACAAACGTCACCCTTGGGCGCAAACTGGCGATAACTCAGTGGACGGGGCCGATCTGGGGACTGGAAACCTCTGGATGCGGCGTCTGCTGGGACCGGCAAGCTGCACAGTCCACCTGGAAAAGCAGAAACGCGGGCGCAACAGAAAGTAGTTTGCTCGAGGCAAGATGGAAGGTCGTCGTCGAAGGCAATCTGGCGATGGGGAGCTGTCGGACCAGGCAAGCGGCAGGGGGAAAGGCGGGCTATTATTGGCTAAGCGTGCTAAGGTACGGATACCGAAGCCTTACCTATTCGTACTGGTGCTGCCCACTCGGACTGCCTACCTAGGTACCTAATAACTAGACATTCGCTGCTGAAGTAACGTGGCCCAGCGGGACGACACGCTCCACAGGCATTCATGGCCGACCTTCCAGGGGGCTCGTCAGAACTTGGGCCTATCGGCAGCTTGTGAGGGGGTTCTCGTGTTTGCTGCGTGCAACACAAAGAGCTGCCTACACCAATAGTTCTCATCCAAACGAGTTGCACTGCTTACTTTTTCCTACCTAGGTTCTTTGTCTAAGAAAAGCAAACCGTCCATACTTGTGCCACGTACGCTATCTACCCAGCTATAAGCCATACTTTGCGTGCCTCGGGCCTAATGTACCTCGACGTGGGGCTTCGCCGCGATATACACAGGTGACAGGTACCTACCCCAGAGTGCTCCGTACAAATGCAAACTCAAGCATACCTAAATAGCACCCGAACCTTCAGCCGACGCCACACAAGTAGAAGTAGTGTCCAAGTATATCTTTTATCTTTCTGCTATTTCTTTCTTCACGTTATGCTTCTCTTTTATTTATTTATCTCACTGGAAAAGGACAACTGCGAATTTTCCCATCTCCTTTTAAGTACCTTTCAGGAGTGTAGCATCTTCGCGGCCATATTCAAAAACGTCGACATCGGATACTCGAGTAATGGCTGAAAGTAATACTACAGTGCTTAGCGAGGATGACGGCGATTTACGCAGTTGTGCCGCTCGGGGTTTTGTAGAAAGGAGAGTCGCCTCGCGTTGGTTCAACAATGAATTGAGCCTCAGATGAACCATTCGCTCTTCGTCCAAAACTGTGGACAAAATGAGCCCAAGCACGATGGCATCCTGTAAAAGACACTTGTCTCTTCTTCGCCCCAAATCCCCGTCAATTCAGCAAATTTCTTGGCGAGAAAACATGGCATTTTTTAAACATGTAGTCCAGTCAACAGTCTTAGCAGATGATTCAACATCACTGAATTACTTGAATACAACTTCCATCGCTCACTCCGAGCACACGGGCCAAGTTTGAATGCATGTGGTTGGCACGAACGGCTGCCGTGTCCATTTGCTAGCGAACTCGTCGCACTATAGGTTGTTGAGGCGTCTCATTCGGTTGCGCTTCTGAACAGCTTCGGCATCTTGGTCAAGTTGAATATTGCTGCATGCGAATGGCCGATGAAGTGCGTCAGACAAGACTTGGTTGTAGTCTACGTCAGCTTCGCGATGATTGCAGGCGCCGAGCAGTCGCGGCGTCAACCCCTTCCTTCTAGGTTTGCGCTGATGGAAGCCAATTGTCCATGTATGTCACGAGCTCAGATGAGGCCTTATTATTTATAATTTGGTTGCCTTTTTCTATTCCTTTCATGTTGAATGACGAGAGCCCCTCAGGTAGTCTTATCAGCTTCAAGGCAGGTCAGTGCTTTCCTTGGAAACAAGGCTTTCCATAGCTCATAAGAATGTACAGACGCATCTGAGGAATCGCATGATGCACTCATCTTGCAGGTTGGTCGTTCAGGTTGCTCCGGCAGTAACATCAGCACGCATCGGGCAACCCAGGCTCCCTGCACAAAGTCAGGCATCGATGCCATTTCGACAAGAAACGGTTGCCTATGAGTTGACTCCGAGGTGATGTGTAGGGATAGAATTCGACGGTATTGAGTCACTCATCTTGCAATCACTTGTGGCGTTGCGCGCCAAAGGGGAGTTTGGCGGCATGGCGGATGGCACTGTGTAGGCCTGTTCGGGTAAGGCCGAGGTAGATTGTGTGGTCGAAAATTGCCTATGAGTCAGAGTGGCACAAGATGGAAGGGATCAAGCCGCCTCCTAGTCAACTACCAGGCTAAACAAAGAATAAATGACCAGCCACAGCTTCAATGACTGCATGAGGCAACGAGGCCAGTCACTGGGCTGATGTGTGTGGTGTGCAGAAAGTTTTTCGGTGGCCAACTATCGCTATCGCCACCAGTGGTGGTCGCAGTTGGCAGGCAGACAGGTACTCGATATCGGGAGCACAACCCACAACGGCGTAGGTACCGCTGCACATACCAGCACAGGTGCCACCCACTCGAGTCACAGTGCCTGCAGCACCAAGAATCAGCTTTCCCGGGCCCCCGGAGTCGTAATCGAGCCTTTCCCATGGTAAGAGTGGGCTGAACATGAGAGGAAAAATTCATGCAGCCCATCACGGGCCAGTATCACGGCTCTGCTACAGGACGCGGTACCTCGCCTTTGGCTGGCCCAACGCGCTAACCAGAGGGTACCCTAAACCTCAACCCCCCACTCCTCCCACACGCGCCACATTGATTGGCCACGCACCGGTGGGCGGGAAGAAAAAAAAAAATACAAGTCGAGCAAACCGCCCCTCAGGCGAACGGCTTTTTTTTTCTTCCCTCTTCAACCCTCTGCAAACCATCAACCACCAGGTATAATACGCTTTTTTTTCCCTGGATTCTGTAGGACTCTCGTATATTTCGAGAGCATTAGAATCTAGTCGACCACTTTCTGTTCTTTCTTCACCGACTTCGCCGGCCGCAGTCTTCCTCCGTGGAAAGTCTGCGATTTTTTCCCACCGCAAACACCCCGCGAACTTTACATTCTAGGTCGAGCTGCGCTTGATCTAGATTTTCTTACCCCAAACCGCAATCATGGCTACCGACAAGGGACTCGAGGATGTTCCCGAGGGTGAGTGAATCCATGATGCTCGTCAAGAGTGCGAACCAGTCGCATCGCCTGCAAATCGTCGCGGGGCGGGAAAATTGTTTGGGGCAGGGGGGCCGCGCTGCCAGCCAGCACCGGGCCCACTGCAATATTTTCCCCCTCCATGGCATTTGTGTGCGCGCGATAGCGCTGGTGCTGCGCTTCTCAACGACAAGCCTCGCCGCCAAAAGCAAAATTTACAACATCGCTAATATGCTTTCTTCTCGCCAGGACACATCGAGTCCAACTACGATGAGACTGTTGACTCCTTCGATGACATGAACCTCAAGTCTGAGCTTCTCCGTGGTAGTAAGTCTGCCCCCATCAATTTGTGCGCACTGCGCGTCTCGTTGGCAGCATTGTCCTGACCCGTCGCCTTCTCTGCAGTCTACGCCTACGGTTTTGAGCGTCCTTCTGCTATCCAGCAGCGCGCTATCATGCCCGTCATCAAGGGCCACGATGTCATTGCCCAGGCCCAGTCTGGTACTGGCAAGACGGCTACCTTTTCCATCTCCACCCTTCAGAAGATCGACCCTGCTGTCAAGCAGTGCCAGGCTCTTATCCTTGCTCCCACCCGTGAGCTGGCCCAGCAGATCCAAAAGGTCGTTGTCGCCATTGGTGATTTCATGAACATTGAGTGCCACGCCTGCATTGGTGGTACCTCTGTCCGTGACGACATGAAGGCCCTCCAGGACGGTCCCCAGGTCGTCGTCGGTACCCCCGGCCGTGTCCACGACATGATCCAGCGTCGCTTCCTCAAGACCGACTCCATGAAGATGTTCGTTCTCGACGAGGCCGATGAGATGCTTTCTGTATGTTGAGCCAACACGTCGCAACCAAAAATAAAACTCGCTAACATCCCCTCAGCGCGGTTTCACCGACCAGATCTACGACATCTTCCAGCTTCTTCCCCAGTCCACCCAGGTCGTCCTGCTCTCCGCTACCATGCCCCAGGACGTCCTCGAGGTCACCACCCGCTTCATGCGCGACCCCGTCCGTATCCTCGTCAAGAAGGATGAACTCACCCTGGAGGGTATCAAGCAGTTCTACATTGCTGTTGAGAAGGAGGAGTGGAAGCTCGACACTCTCTCTGACCTGTACGAGACTGTCACCATCACCCAGGCCGTCATCTTCTGCAACACCCGCAGAAAGGTCGACTGGCTCACCGACAAGCTCACTGCCCGTGACTTCACCGTCTCCGCCATGCACGGCGACATGGACCAGGCTCAGCGTGATCTGATCATGAAGGAGTTCCGCTCCGGCTCCTCTCGTGTCCTGATCGCCACCGACCTTCTGGCCCGTGGTATCGATGTCCAGCAGGTCTCCCTGGTCATCAACTACGACCTTCCCGCCAACCGCGAGAACTACATTCATCGCATTGGTCGTGGTGGTCGTTTCGGTCGCAAGGGTGTCTCCATCAACTTTGTCACCGCTGAGGACGTTCGTATGATGCGTGAGATTGAGCAGTTCTACAGCACCCAGATTGAGGAGATGCCCATGAACGTCGCCGACCTCATCTAAGCACCTCGACCGTCATTCCGGCCCCCCCTCCCGCGGGTTACCCCCTTTGGCTGAAAGACGCCAAGGGCGCGGAGCAGGGGGCCTACAACAATACCGCCTTGTTTTTTCCTCCTCTGGGGCCGCATTACTTTTTTTGTCCTATTCTCCGTTTTCCTCTTCTTAACATGAAATCTCCCCGCGGCCCCATTTTACGAAACCCACAACGTCTTTATTTTATGAACGCGCGGCGATTTTACTACACCCGTCCTACCAATCAAAACTACCACCACTTTTTTGCATGCGGAGGGCAAACGACATAGAAGGGAAGAATGAGCATGGCAACGAAAGGAATTAGGCTTCGTTGGCGATAAAAATGAAGTTTGAAAGAACAAGGTCTCTGGCAGCTTCCTTGTTGGCACCTCGATCAGTTCAGAGGTGTGGGAGGGCTACCAAAAAGTTAATTGCAATGGCTGATTTCCTTTGTCCTTTTAAAAAATTATTTCTTTAAAATAACTGCGTCGTCTCATCTGTGACTGCTTAAACCGCCGTGCGAAGACTGCGTAACGCGGCCGACCTTGTCCACCATGTGATGATTGCAACACAACTGAGCCGCAGAGACTATAGGGCATGAAAGACGCCGTACAACCCATCATAATGCGGTAGTCACACGGCACATGCTGCAAGACGCAAGCGCGAATATACACAATGGTTTGTATTAAATGTACATGCGAGTACCTTGTCATATAAGACGTGTAACGAGAGATGAGAAATATAAAAGACATGATGATCAAGCTTCCAAGCTCTTGCCAACAGCCAGGCGTTGCGCATCCATCAAAGTCCTCTGCTAACCGAGGTTTCAGATCCAATTACATAAGAAAGAAGAAAAGGATGGAGGAAAGATGAAACATGCAAAGAAAATTGTCATGCTTGTGACACAAAAACGCCGCGTACATGGTATAAAAGGCTCCCAACACATGGTCTGACTGTCCCTGCAGTATTCCCAGATCCCAAAGCTTCAAATTTTCGGTTCCCGCCGCCAACAGACACTGCTCTAGGTGTAGCGAAAGTTTGTCTGATCAGCCGGCGGACTCTTGACAGCCTGGTCGGCATAGGCTCCCGGGATGGGGACGGAGTCGTAGACGGGCTCGTTGGCGGCCTGGGGCGCGTGCTGCTGGTGCGACGCGACGGCGGCGGCAAAGTCTGGCGCCGAGGGCGTGACGGGCGTCATGGACGTCGGCGTAAAGGCGCCCTGGCCGAGCCTGGGGGTGGCCGAGGGGGCCTTTGTGGGCGGGCGCTGCAGCTTGAAGCCGGGCGAGGGGGCGTTGAACTGGGAGGCGGGGACGACGACGTTGTTGCCGCCGGGGGTGAAGGGGCTGGTGGCCTCGGGGATGGCGCCCATGTTCTGGTAGGCGGCGGCGGGCGGGTGGCGCGGCGACATGGCGTAGCTGCTGAGGGCCGGGGACTTGGGGCCGTAAAAGTCGGGCGACTTGGGGCCGGCGCCGCCGACGAAGCCGGGGGTGTTGGGGGCGGACATTGTGCGGAGCTGGGCGAGGTAGAGGTCGGAGCGGGCGCGGTCGCGCATGTCCATGGACTTTGTGAGGCGGCGCTTGGTGTAGTAGCGGTAGAAGACGACCGAGTAGAGGGTGATGCAGATGACCTCGACGACAATCTCGATGATCATGCAGATGAGGCTCCAGTTCTGCAGGCGGCAGACGAGGGCGTAGTCGACCTTGTCGTGGAAGACCTGGGCGCGCTGGTTGTCGACGCAGGACCACCCCCACATGTCCTTGTTGCCGGAGCTGTTTTTCGAGTTTTGAAAGAGGGCGGCGGTGACGACCCAGAGGATCATGCTGACGATGAACCAGCCAATGGCAAACATGGTGTAGTAGGTGCCGACCTTTTCGGCGCGGCGGTGGCCGCCGCGGCAGTAGGCGACAAAGACGAAGACGCAGGCGCTGAGGGAGACGCAGGCCATGCCGAGGACGAGCTTCTGCGGCCAGGACTTTGTGTTTTGCGCCCAGGACGGCATCTTGCTCTGGTTGGGCAGCGCCTTTGTGCTGTTGAAGATGGCAAAGGACGACGAGATCATGGCGAGGATGATGAGGGAGCAGCTAAAGTTGACGCCGCGGAGGGCAAACTTGGCCATGCGGACGCGAGTTTTGATTTTCTGGCAAATTACCCATGTTAGCTTTGGCCGAACAATATTCTCCATGCTGTACATGTTGTCGAGTGTTTTTTTGACTTACAAGATCGCGGGCCTGCTCCACGTCGGTCGACGCCTCGCGCTTCTCCAGCGCGCCCTCCTCGCGAAAGGTCGGGCTGAGGGGGTTGGAAAAGTTGCGGGCGGGCGTGCCGGGGACCTTCATGGCGCTCTTGAGGGGCGACTTGGGCGGCATGCTGGACGAGGGCTCGTCGGCGCCGTGGTGGTTGTTGTCGTTGATGTAGCCGAAGCCGACGGCCTGGATCTCGTGCTTCTCCGGGTCGGCAAAGGGCGAGCGGCCGCGGCCGGCCCCCTCGTCGTCGACGGGCGAGTGCACCGTCGTGGCCTCGGCGAAGCGTGGCGTGCGCGGGGGCTTGAGCGACGACTCCGACTCCGAGTCTGTCGAGCTGGCCGTCGCGGACCGCGCCGGGGTGAGGTTGAGGGCGGTTGGGCGCCGCTTGTCGTCGGAGCCTGCAGAGGATGGAGAGTCAGCAAATGCGTTTTTGGGGGGAAAAGGGAATGGCACAGATCAGATTCAAAGCCGTTCGACTACTTACCAATCATTGTGAATGTGTATAGTGTTTTTTGGCGGGTGGGCGGGGAGGCTGCAGTGGCTTGGCGCCGCTGTGGCACGCCGCGGCTCGCTGTGGCGCGACCTTGAACTCGGCTCCGCGCCATGGAAGCTCGTGACGTCGATGGGTCGCTGTCAGATACCTCGTCTAATTAAGCTTCCCAACAGCTTTCAATCCCTCAGCCCCATCTCGTCAGCTGCACGGCTGCCTATTTCCTCCCTCTTCTGGAGCTCAGCTATGATTTCAGTATAACAACGAAATGACAGACCAAGCTAAAGAGCTTGGTAGCGATGCCGAGCCGGACCATGTCGCAACTCCTCAACAAGCCGACCGCGACTCGAATCTGACGTCAAGGTCGGCGAAGGATAATGGTGCTCATGTTGCTTCAGATGATCCGCGGGGCAAACAAGACGATGCTAGCGACAGCAAGGATGAGACTGGGCCAACTGAGTCGACTTGTAACGACCCAGCCACAAATGATGATGCCATGCTAGAAGAGTCTGGCGAGCAAAAGCGAGACGCTGCCGCCGAGGAGACCGAGGATGAGGACAATGAGGAAGAGGACGACGAAAACGAAGACGAGGACGACCAGGATGAGGATGATGATGAAGAAGAAGACGAAGACGAAGACGAAGAGCCGTCGCTCAAGATCTCGAGGCTTACACCACACTTGAACTCCGTGTACCGCAACGGTGATGCCACCAGTGCGTTTCTTGTCGCAGGCGATAAGATGGTCAGCTTCCACCCAAATCCACTCCGGATCTGAACTAACGTTTCTCAGATTATCGGTACACATAATGGCAATATTGTGAGCTAGGTCTTCCCAAATGTCTAGACCGCAAAAAGCTAACGAGCTCAGCACGTTCTGCAACTTCCCAACTTTCAGCCGCTTCGAGTATATCACGCCCACTCCGCATCCGTTACCTCCATATCGATCTCGCCATATCCTCCGCCGCTACCGTCAGCCCAGCCGCCAGCCCCCGTTCCGCCTACGAACCTACCCAGCCAGCCAAGATCTCAAAATGCATCTCCCGCCGCTGCTTCGAAGCGATCTCGAGAGCCTGGGCAAATACCAAAGACTCCATCCAACGACATACATATAGCAACCTCCTCCATGGATGGAAATGTCTGTGTGCAATCTTTGATTGATATGAAAGATGTTCAACTACGAAGTTTCGGCCGTCCCGTCCAGAGCGTGGCTCTGTCACCAGAATTTAAATCAGATCGTTCTTATATATCTGGTGGTCTGGCTGGTCAGCTCATCCTCACCTCAGGAGGCGGCCCGGGTCGCAGTACATCGACGACGATTGGAACAGCAGCTGCAACTGCATCCGGCTGGCTCGGAAGCATGGGTCTTGGGTCCAACACAGGCAAAGACACGGTGCTGCACTCCGGAGAAGGCACAATCAACACCGTGAAATGGTCGCTGTCAGGAAAGTACGTTGCTTGGCTCAATGAGCAAGGCATCAAAATCATGCGCTCCAAGTCGCAGCATGAAAACGCCGACAGTGATGACGCTTGGAAACGTGTCGGGCACATAGATCGGCCACAAACTGATGAATGGGATACTATGGCTAGTGTGTGGAAAGGGCGTGCGGAATGGATCGATGAAAAGGCAATCGAAAGTGACGAAGCCGTCGATTCCAAGCAAGGCAGTGTGTCTACATCGTCAGCTGCGAGTAGGCTCAAAGGTCAATCTCACATCGGTCCACGAAAACCCACGATGGAGCGTTTACTTGTTGGTTGGGGAGCCATGATATGGATCATTCATGTTCACCCCGACGGTTCACCCGCCAAGAACAGTGGGAACAAGGCAGGTGGCCAGGCTGAAATCGCCAAAATGTAAGCATCTTTCAAACTTGGACACGACACGTTTACTAATATACTCAGTCTGCGCATTGACTGCATCATTTCCGGAATATCCCTTTACACGTCGAATCTCCTTCTTGTTCTCGCATTCTCCCCGCCCGAGGATGGTGAAGATGAGCAAAGCGGCGGCGCTCAGCGTCATCGCCATCAAGGCTCTACAGGGTCTGCAAAGAGCGAGCCCTCAGGTGGCATTAGAAAGCGCCAAAATAACTTGCCACCGGAGCTCCGCCTTATTGATCTTGTATCGCAAGCCGAGGTTGATAAAGAAGAGCTTGTGGTGAGTCGCTATGAGCGTCTCTTCTCCGCTGATTATCACCTCGGCGTCTTGCCCGCTCGCAGCGCAGCGAGCGCGGTAGCATCCAAGGGAGCATTGGAGACTATCGCCGGGCTTGGGAGCGAGATGTGGAATGCCGCCATCAACCCCAGAGCCCTTTTCAGCTCGGGGGCCAGTATTCGAAGCAAAGATAGCGGAGACGATGTTGCCCCCGGCTCCAGAACGGCCAGTACCAGTGGTACAATCCGAGGAGGTCAAGCTAGGTCAGGGCCGCTACCCGTGCATCCCAGTTTGAGCAAACCTGGCGCCAAAATCTTTGTGCAGAGCCCTTACGACTGCATACTGGCAACCAAGAGAGACCTGGGTGACCACCTGGCCTGGTTGTTGGAGCATGAGTATTATAGCAGAGCATGGGAGCTTCTGGATGAAAATCCAGACATATTAGCAGATAAATCAGGCGATTATGTGCCGGCATCTGCTGGTCAAGGTATCGCTGACTTGTTCGAGGACGAATCTGTCGCGGACTCTCTCAGCAGAGGCGCTCAGAGTGCAGTGGAAAGGGAAAAGCAACGGATAGGCGAGTTGTGGATCAAAGAGCTGATCGATGACGGGCAGTGGGCTGCAGCAGCGGAAGTATGCGGGAGAGTTTTGCATTCCCCCGATCGCTGGGAGAAATGGGTGTGGACCTTTGCTGGAGCAAAGAAGTTTGACGAGATTACAAACTATATCCCCTCTGCGCCGATGCACCCACCGATCCCAACAACAGTGTACGAGGTTGTCCTTGGCCATTATATTCACAACGACAAGCCTCGGTTCCGAGACCTGCTCGACTTGTGGTCTCCAGAGCTGTTTGACATCAAGACAGTCACGACGGCGCTCGAGAACCAACTCAAGTTCCGAGATGTACGCGAGGACAGCATCGACGGAGGCGAAAAGGGCAGAGATTGGCGTATCGTCAACCAAGGCCTCGCCAGACTGTACGAAGCTGGAGGGCGCCAGCGCGAGGCTCTCAAGTGCTACATCAAGCTTCAAGACGCAGATTCTGTGTTTCGTCTCATCAGGGATCATCATCTCGCCGAGGCCGTGGCCGACGATATCCCGGGCTTCATCAGCCTCCGCGTACCTGCTGGAGGAGCCGACCGGATGACAAAAAAGGATCTAGCCAATGCGACCTCGGATGCGATTACGCTGCTCGTCGATGAGGCACAACATGGACTGGTTGGTCCCAGGCAAGTTGTAGGCCAACTTCGAGCAAAGGAACAACCCTTGTACTTGTTCTTCTACCTCCGCGGTCTATGGCACGGAGACGGTGTCAAGGAGCACGCGGGGGAAAATCGCGACCACTTGGTCCTGGAAAGCCGAGCGCTGGTGGACGACTTTGCCGATCTGGTCGTCACGCTCTTTGCCAGCTTTGAAAGAAACCTCTTGATGGACTTTTTGAAAACCTCGACGGCGTACACATTTGACAAGGTGAGCAGCGATTCAACCCAATTATGAAGCGCGCCAGAACAAAACTAACTCTTTCTTTCTTTCCTGCCGCAGGCCGTCGAAGAATGCGAGTCGCACAAATACTACGACGAGCTCGTCTACCTGTACTCCAAGACGGGTCAGATGAAGCGCGCGCTCTACCTCATCATCGACCGGCTGCGCAACGTCGAAAAGGCAATCGAGTTTGTCAAGGAGCAGGACGACCCGGACCTGTGGAGCGACCTGCTCGACTACAGCATGGACAAGCCGCGCTTCATCCGCGCCCTCCTCGAGCAGGTCGGCACCGCCATCAACCCCATCACGCTCGTGCGCCGCATCCCCGAGGGCCTCGAGATTGAGGGCCTGCGCGACGGCCTCACGCACATGATGAAGGAGCACGAGCTCCAGCACAGCATCGGCTCCGGCGCCGCCACCGTCATGCGCAGCGAGGTCGGGCTCAAGCAGCGCGAGCTGCGCGTGGGGCAGCGCCGCGGTGTCAAGTTTGAGCCGCCGCCGCCCGCTGCGCCCAAGGCGCGCCAAGGTAGGGACAAGCCGCCAGAGGCTGCCGGGGAAGACAAGGCACGCGGCAGGGCGACGCCTAAACCTGGCCATTGCGTGGGCTGCGGCGAGGCATTTACAGAGTACGAAATGGAGACCCTGGTCGGCTACGCGTGCGGCCACGTTTACCACGTGAGCCACCTGATGGAGATGCTCCATCACGGTGCCAAGGTGGACATTGACATTGGCGGCGGCGACAGCCAGGAGAGTAACCGCTATCTGGTAGGCATGAAGGTCATGAAGGCGAGGTTGCTACGCGACAAGTTGCGTGGAGGCTGTCCAGTCTGTCCACCAGTCAAATGAGAAAGGGGGTCCCTGAGAAAAATGCTGGAGAGCCGCGAGCCGCGGCTTCTTTGCACAATACATCATGTTTGTGCTCGACTGATAGCAACAAGTGAGGTCTTTTTCTGTGTCGATGTTTAGAGTGGAAATGCTGCTCGCTGTATTATAGCATCTAGATACCAATCAATTCTTTAGCGTTCACTGTGAAGAAATGCGTCGCCCATGCTCAAGTGACTAGGTCAATTTTCGATTCAATTGATGGTTCTCTACTTTGCTACCATTCCTAGGCACATACATCCATGTAAAACCAGGCAATGCTTCATTTCTAGGTATTGTCCGCGCGAGCAAAACAGCCAAAGCTCTGGGGAACGAACGTCACCAATCTCTCATTACATCCTGCCGGTGTCCTTCTCTGCGGCCATCGGAATAACACGACTTCTGTTACGCCGAGCGTACATTGTGTTTGTCTTGATTAGACAGCAAGGGCAGCGAGGGCAGCAACAAAGACGTTGCCCATGACAGCGGCGCCCATGACCGCAGCACCAGTAGGAACATCGGGCGTGTGCGTGACCGTGGAGGAGCTACCCCCATGGACGGTGAGAGTGTCCGTGCTCTGGCCGCTGGGATCGCTGCCGCTGCTGGAGGTGGTGGTGGTCTGGGGCGGGTTCTCGCCGCTGCCTCCGCTGCTCACGGTGGTATGGGTCGGGACGGGGATCGAGCCGCCGCTGGTGATGGTCTCACTTGGCTCACTATAGCTCGGCAGAGGAGGCGTGTAGGAGGAGGTGTAACCGGTGCTGGTGCTGCTGGGAGGAGCCGGGCCGCCGGTGGAGAGCGAGGTGTAGCACTGAGTGCTGTGGATGATGGAGCAGTGGTTCATGGAGTAGACCATGGTGCCTGGGCTGTGGGTTAGCAGCTGATGTGATGGAGATGAGACTAGAGCAAAGGTTTCTCTTACCATAGATGGCGGTGCTGCCAACCTGCTGAGCACCGATGGTCTCGGTGGACTGGGCATCGGCTGCAGAGGAATGAGCAGGCAGTCTTGAGTAGGAGTCAAACTTGAGGAAGCAAGTCGTTGCTTACAGAGAGGATAAGTGGCGAGGACGGAAGTAATCGAGGCCAGCAAAGCAGTGAGGTTGGCGAGACGAGGCATCGTGATGGGATGGGAAGTGTACGAGATGTTGATAATCTGTCTCTGTTGTCAATAACCGGAGCCATGCTGGACGATGATGCATCGACTCACCTAAGATATCTGGTAAAAGTGCAGCTTTTGAAGATGTTGGATGAGAAGAAATGATGTTCAGGCAATGAATGAAGAAGAAGAAGAAGAAGAAGAAGAAGAAGAAATAGTGTGCAGATGCAAGTGCTCGGCGAGAGAGTGTTGGCAAGGAAAGAGGGTTGGGAGGAAGGAGGATCAGTTCACGTTCACAAGCCCTTCACCTTCTTTTTTCCACACACCGCAGGAGCAGGCGGAATCAGTAGCTGCGGTCTGCGCACAAACCACCTGGCACCTGGCACTTTCGCCTCTTTGGATATTTTTAAAACAAATAAACGAATCCGTTTGGTTCGGCACCTCTTGCGTGCCTCGCGTTACGCGTCCGTTTGCTGAGTGCTGGCAGGAGACCTTCCCGCCCGAGCTGTGGAGGGAAGAGGCGCCAGAAAGAAAAGCCTTCCTGGTCTCAGATCAGCTACAGCCTGCATGAGAGGAGCCTGGGACGCGAGGTGCGACGAGGAAGCAGCTGCTGTTCCCGTAAAGGTCGCAGGTTAAGTGAGTTTGCGTTTGTGTAAGTGGCGAACACAGCGCAGGGCAGTATTTTGGCAGAGGCAAGAGGGAGTTCAGACACTCACAAAATTATAATAGACATGACTTTCCCTCCAAGAGCATTTTTCTCGCAAGGAGACACCATTCATGCAGTGTCCGATACTGATCGAAAACGCTTCCTAGGATAAATCGCCATCTACATGTCCCAGTCGCACAATACCTGTCGCGATATGAAACTGCGCACAAGTTTGCCCGAGACGAGTAGTACAGAAAATGCAGCTACATATGCAATGCATAGTAATTCCCTACATCAAAAGTTTCCATATGCAAAAAGCAACGAACAAAGATACACACGTCTGAACCCGTCTAGCCACACCGAATCCATCAGATCCTCGCTTGACTCCCGCCACCTTCTCAAGCCGCCCCGCCACCAAAATCACCCGCTACGAGAACCTCCAACAGCACCAAGCCCTGCAGGTCAAAAAGAAATCGACAGAAAACAGCAAAAAATGAAACTCGCTCTTGATTGTTGGACAAACGGGGAATCGAACCCCGGACCACTCCCAATCGTTGTATCGGCTGTATAGCAGATGCTAAGGGAGTATTATACCACTAAACCATTCGCCCTCAAATGAAGGAGTCAAAGCTTCGGATGGACAAACGGGGAATCGAACCCCGGACCACTCCCAGAAGGCGCAATTGAGAATCTCGAGGAGATCGACAGATGCTAAGGGAGTATTATACCACTAAACCATTCGCCCAATTGGATGAGAGCGGGTTTCGTTATTGAGCTACTTACAGGCTGTGCAGGGCTAGGGTTGGATTGTGGTGGGACAGGGCCACATTTGGTGGAGATGCAATAACCGTCGCTTGTGTAGACCGGCCGTGTAAGTCAAGCGTCGGGGTATATTAAGAGCAAGTAGTAGTATATAAAGACCAAAAATGAACAAGCAACAATTTCAACAAGATATACCCAATCAGTGACACACTTCCACTTCAGCCAAATGTAGCAGCGACAATCGCCATGAATCCCACGTATATCCCCAATGCAATGGCCCCGTCGATGGCACTCGCCCGCCCTGTCAGTACATCATATGCGCCCGACTGCACGCCCACCACCGCCATGCCCAGACCGACTAGCGCCACCACGGTGATGCGGCTCACGAACCCCGATATGACGGGGAAGCTGAGAATCGGGAGGATAATCGCCATGCAGATGCCCACGGCCATGTGCCGCAACTTGGCCGGGTTCAGCGGCCGCGCCATCCGCCTAGCATGGCCGGCGCCCCGCGACGGCGCGCCAGTGTACTCCCGTGCGTGCTGGTCCACAGCACTCATGCTAGCAGCGCTGGGGGCCATCGGCGCTTCGAGTAGGCGTGGCGTGCGCGGGGCCGGTGTCTGGTGGCCGCTGACGCTCTCCTCGTCGACAAAGTACGGAGCGTCGGGGAGACACAGCAAGTCATTGGTCTTGTCGAGAAACCGTATCTCGTCTGGGATCACCGGTGCATGGGCAGCAAGAAAGGATCTGTAGTCGTGAATGTCCTCTGGCATGGCGTCCCGGAACTCGCACGCCTTCTTGTACCCATCTAGCTGCGTACCTACAATCGAGTCCATTAGTGTATTGTTCATGGGAATATCCCGTGAATTACTAGCATCATCAGCTTACTGAACTGATACATCTTTTGTGCAATTTGTTCCAGGAGCAGCTTCCGGGCAGTCGTCGCATCGGTTGGCTCCAATTTGTCGTGGCGGCGGGAGGCCGGTCTTACCCCGCCATCCCTGTACCCACGGTTGATGCTGTCTTGCTCGTCAATATGCTGCAGCCTCTCTTCCAGAACGACGATATCATCTTGCAGCTCCAGCAGGATGCGGTTGTGAAGTTGTTTGAATCGTCGATAAATAGGAGGGATAGGCAGTTCCGACTCCTGCGCACCAGACAGTCGAGATGCCAGGAGTTCATAGCCGCTTAGATGGCGGGGCTCGAAACGGGAAACTTGTCGTCCGGCCATCATGGGAGGTGAATGAGGCATTCCGAAGGGTGGCGGGGAGACCGGTGGCAGAGGCGTTGGAAAAATAGGCATGAAGTGCGGCGTGAAAGGTTGCCCATGGCCATGGGGATGCGCCCATTGGCCCATTGGACTTTGAAACCGACGAGAACGAGGCCTGGGAGTCTCTGCCCATTGTAGCCCTGGCGGTCTACCTGCCTCGTGAGTGACATTATCCTCATCTCGATTCTCCTCTGCAGCGTGTAAAGTCGGCGATCCTCCTCCGGCGGTAGCTGCAGTGGAAAAAGTGCCTGCCACGTTTGTACTTGGAACGTGCTGCTCCTCACCAGGAATATTAGGTGTTTCTCCGGTGGCCGGCTCCCCCGGAGATGGGTCACCCGATGTTGGGTCTTCCGAGACTGGGTCTTTCGAAAAAAGCTTCTTGGTAGTGTCGGTCTCTTCGCAGCTTACCTGAGCTGGCAACTCCTCGTCGCGGGTCACCTCCATAGAAGTATGGGGCTCGCCTTCGGTGAACATATACCATTCCGGGGAGACGTCCTCATTGACTTGCTCCATTCCAGGGGTTGAAGCACCCGAGACTCTGTGGAGGTGGTCCTCGGAGTCCAGTACGTCCTCGATGGTCACCGCACGGCCGTGCTTTCGTCGCGAAGACGATGCTCGGCTGAGCGAGCTCTTTTTCCCATGGGATGATCCGACCTTGGATGCCATGACATCCGAGGTATGATTAAGCTTCATAAATGGCAAGCTGCTCCAGGGCAATCTGACAGGCTATCAGAAAAGCGAGTATCTTCTGTGGGCTTCCGGGGTACCACAAGCTCGGGTCCGGTGAGGGGGTGTACTTTGGTACCGAAAGGGATTTGGGGAGATAGACCAAGTCTAGAAGCAATATATAGAAACACAAATGAGCTTGAAGTCGTCCCAAATTCGGAAATAAGTAGCAAAGTAGGAGCGAGTTTGTCGTTTGGCTGCAGTACCAGCGACTGCAACCACTATGCCTCTGGCGCTTCACGTGGCGTCCCAGGTAGGCTTCACGGGGGCGCGTGTGATGCGAGGCGAATGTAAATATGGTTGAATGTCTGAGAATAGCGTTTTGGACGGAAGCGTAGAGTCAGTTTTGGCATCAGAGGTATTGAGGTATGGTATTGCATTGCTCGGCTGTTGGTACGAGATGAGAGAAATTGCAGTCGGTTTTATTGGCAGCAGGTGAAAATGGAGGGGTAGCGGCAGTGGCAGGTCGGATTGATACACGGCGGAATAAATCGAGACAGGCGATGGTATAGTGTGTTACTATATATATGCAGGTTGTACAGTCTGTCTCTTCAGCCGGAGCTGGTTGGGCTGCCATGGCCGTGGTGCCGCTGAGAGAGAGTCGTCATTGTGCTGGTCAGCGAGGACGCCTTGTTGCTGCCCAACTATAAAAAGGACACAGTGTCACGTCAGGGGTAGAAAATCTTCCAAGGATCTCGAAAGAGTCATCTCGAGAGGTGTGCCAGAGAGGCAGGATTTTGCTGCGAATTTTAGCATGTTTGCGAGGCTGCAGAGTGCAGTTGATGGAGCGCCGTTTGACAGCGCGCAACATTGTCGCACTGGAGGGGCGCCGCCCACCTTGCATCTCCGTCACGGCCAGGGTCCACCAGAGCTTTCCGGCAGCACCATCCTTTTTCCCTCTTGACGGGGCATTTCTGCTCACCCTCCAGGCTTTGTTTGTGCCTCGCCATCGAGCTTATTGGTGCTCGGCAGTTCATTCTGCAAGCCTCAGTTGCCCCTCGTGTTTCGAAATTCCAAGGGAGCGGCACAGAGTCTGCTTGTCAACGCAGTGCCAGCCGCTCTTGGCGCCAGAAACAGCAACCCAACCCAGCGCGTTGGGTCCTGTTCAGCCAGCCATTTTGAGCCGATCCTGTTGGCTGCCCGCTCTGCATAAACTGGCAGTGAATCATACAAATCCTTCTCTTTGCCTCCGACGTCGGACTCCAAGTAACACGTCATCCTCGACCGCAGCACGCTGCCGTCGCTCGACATGCCACGCCAGACAGTCACAGACCTCAGCAGATATCTGCTTGCCGGCCGCATCTCGCCACACGGTTGCTTGAATGTGCATCGCACCGTCACACCGGCGCTTTTTGCCCGATCCGCCACCGCTTCGTACACAATCGCGCCGACAGCGCATCGAGTCAGACACCTCCACGACGCACCGCATGCCGCGACACCTACACCCGATCCTGTGCAGCTCAGCTTTCGCAAGAAGCTCAAGGACGAAGCCAAGCTGGCCAAAAAGCATGGCAAGAATAAAGCCAAGTCGGACAATCAGACCGTGGACGGCTGGGAGCTCACTGTCGGCATCGAGATCCACGCGCAGCTCAACAGCCCGCGCAAGCTCTTCTCGTCGGCCCTGACCTCGTTCAACGACGACCCCAACAGCCATGTCGCGCTCTTTGACGTGGCCATGCCAGGCAGCCAGCCGCGCTTCCAAAAAGAGACGCTGATTCCCGCTCTCCGTGCCGCCCTCTCGCTCAACTGCGACATCCAAAAGCTCAGCCGCTTCGATCGCAAACACTACTTTTGGTGGGACCAGCCCTCGGGCTATCAAATCACGCAGTACTATCAGCCGTTCGCCAAGAATGGACACATAAAGCTGTTGGCCAGAGACGGTATCGCAGCCGAGGATGGCGATAGCGTGACTGTCAGTATTAAGCAAGTCCAGCTTGAGCAGGACACGGCCAAGACTCTAGCTCAAGTGGGCAACACCCAGTGGCTTGATTTTAACCGTGTTGGCGTCCCTCTAATCGAAATAATCACGGAGCCCGAGATGCACCATCCTCGAACGGCCGCTGTTCTCGTGCGAAAAATCCAGCTGCTTTTGCATACGGTCGACGCTTGTGTATCAGGTATGGAGGCTGGTGGTTTGCGTGCAGATGTCAACGTCTCGGTGCGCAGAAGTGGAGATGTCAGCATCCCGCTTGGAACTCGAACCGAGATCAAGAATCTGAGTACCGTCAAGTCTGTCGAGGACGCCATCATCGCCGAACGAGACCGACAAATTCGCGCGCTGGAAGCTGGCGGCGTCATCGCCGGTGAGACTCGCGGCTGGGCTGTTGGCTCAACAGAGACGCGTAGGCTGCGTGGCAAAGAGGGTGAAGTCGACTATCGATACATGCCAGATCCTGACATTGAGCCGCTCATCATCGGCCATGACTTGGTGCAGCATCTGCAACAGTCGCTTGCCGTGCTTCCTGACAAGGAACTTGACAGTCTTGTGGCCGACTACGGTCTCACAGCAAAAGATGCGCTTTCTCTCATCACGCTTGACAACGGTGCTCGAGTCCAGTACTTTTACCGTGTTCTCGACATGCTCGGCGAAATCTTCCAGAGCTCGGGCATCAAGCCAGACTTTAAGAGCTATGCGACCCTCGTCGGCAACTGGGTCATTCACGAGCTCGGTCGTCTCACGACTTACAAGGCCGGGCCGCTCGCGTCCGGCGAGCTCACTTTTTCGCAGGAAGGTGAGTGTGCGCAAGTTCCGGCGTGCGATCTATCTCAGCTCCTGCATCATCTCTACCAGAAGCAAATCACCGGCAAGGTGGCCAAGGAGCTTCTCGTCGCCATCTATCTCGGGGACATGGGGGACGGCGACGTGACCTCGGCCATTGATACTAACAATTTATGGTTCCACGAGCTGTCGCAGGACGAGTATGTCGCGATTGCGGAGGAGGCGATGCAGGGTGAAGACAAGGTCTTGCGCGAGTTTGTGAGCTATGACAAGTTTCCGCAGGGCAAGCTCATGTTCCTGGTGGGCAAAATGATGCGTCTAGGTCCGACGGAAAGGATAGATCCGTCAACGGCAGAGAGCGTCATGCGCACTAAGCTCGATGGCCTGCGTGCCAATTAAAAGTGTACCAGTAGTCTCAATGTGTATATATATAGCTCGGCGTTCTTTGCAAGATCAGGATCTCGGAAAGCGCCGCCGTCGCCGCATACTAATGTAATATAATACTGGTAGCTTGAAATTCGGAAACCCTGACTTGTATAAAACATCAAAAAGCAAGCAAAGTAGAATGGTCCAGATCCGGCCATGGTCCTGGACGCTTGTGCCTGAAAGGGGATAATGGATTTGCGCAAACCAAGGTGGCGCGATGCTGTGCGTGGTGATGATCGGGTGACGTCAACGATGAAATAGCTATCCCGTTTACATACGTTGTCCAACCAGGGTCCAGCCTGCCAATATAATACCAGTTCCGTCTCCAAGCAGATTTCTCCTCAGCACACCATTCAGTCTCTGCAAACCCTCAATTAAACTCCTTTTTTTTTTCGAAAACATCCCATCAAAAACACACACAAAGTCAGCCATCATGTCTTTTGCTCTCCGATCCGCCACCCGCGCCCTGCCCCGCGCCGCCGCCGTCAACACCACCACCCGCGCGTTCTCGTCGACGGTCGTATACCAGAAGACGGCGACGCAGACGGTCAAGGACGGCGTCAAGTCGGTGGACCAGGCCGTGAGCAGCAAGATTGTCGACGGCATCGACGCAGCCGGTAAGCAGCAGGACTCTTTTTTTTTTTCCCTTGGCCTAATTGTGCCATGGGCATTCGGGCTAACGAGACTGTTTCTTGTTTTACTAGAAAACGCCGCCGAAAAGGCCAAGCGCGCGTCCCAGGACGCCCTGGGCAACAAGTCGGCCGCCGGCAAGGCCGAGGAGCTCAAGGGCGAGGCCAAGGCCGCTGCCGAGCAGGCCAAGGGCAAGGCCAAGGGTGCCGCCGAGGACATTAAGAAGAGCCTGTAAAGCGAAACGGGGAAAAAGCAACCCCCCCCCCCCAATGTCCGAACAATTGCATTATTCACGACCCTTTAAATTAGACGACTGTAATATTATGTCTTTTTCTGCTCAATAATACTATTTTTTTACTTTATTTCTTGTTTCATGGCGGCCGGCTGCCAGCAAGAACTCGCGCGCATGTCAAACGCCGCCGTGTATCCTCCCGTGCGCGCAGCGCTGTGCGAAACGCCAAGAAGCTCGACACCAGCAAGAACCCGCCCCCGTAGCGGTTCATGTTCTCGGCGTCGGTGGCGGCGGCGACCGCGGCGACCGCGTCGCTGCCCCCGGGCATCTGGAACGCGGCGCGGCTCAGGCACAGCAGGCCCAGCCCGACGCTGGCCAGCAGGAGCAGGACGGGGACGCGGGCCCTGCGCGCGGCGACGGCGCATCCCAGGCACGCAAAGGCGGCCGCCATGAGGAGCATGCTCGCCGCGACCGCGAGCGTCGTCCGACCGCCGTGCGGCTTGCTGCTGCTGCCGCTGCTGCTGCTGCTGCTGCTGCCGCCGCGCTCGTCGGCGGCATCGAGCTCCAGAGGCAGAGGGGCGGCGAGGAGCTGCAGCAGCGCCGCCGTCGTCATCCACACGACGCCGTGCGCGCCGTGGAAGACGACCTCAAAGGTGCCGTCGCGGGGAGCGTCGCGCACGCCGGCAATCAGCTGCGCGGCGGCACTACACGTGGTCAGGAAGAGCAGGACCTGGCTCCTCCCTCTGCCGTGGTGTCGTGGTGAGCTATGAGATTTGTCAGAAAATATGCGTGTGTGTGTGTTGTGTGTTGTGTGTTGTGTGTAAGATGGCCACCGCGCCTTTAGGCGTCAGAAGTAGACAAAGACGTACGTGCATATACACTGGTGCAGGCCCAGGAACAGCATGGTAAACCCAAGACCGACAAACCCAGCGGGGCGTATTTGAGTCTCCTCGTTTAGCTTGTCCGTGGCAGCCGTCCTCGTCGTGTCTGTGGGCGGTGTCGTCGGGTACACGCGCTGGGCGGCGGCGACGTCGAGTTCGTCGTCGGCGGCGGTGCCGCGCTCATTGTTGGTGCTGCTGCGGAACCGAGTCCTCCTGTTGGTGAGATGCCGTCTCGATTCAGCGCTCATGTTTTGGAGAAAATGTTTCGTTCCCCGGGCTTTGCAGATGCGACAAGGGTGCTTTTTTCCAAGGGCGGGATTAGTGTTGTATATAGAGAAAATCAGTCCTCTCATCGCTGTCCTCTCGTGGCCGTTGATTTTTTTTTTAGCTTGGCTCACGCTATGTATAAGCACCTTAAATCACCGGGCAAAGCTGTAGCCTCAGATGCAGGATTACTACATCTCACGAAAAAAGTAGTTGGAAGAGGGGAATTTGTAGTCCCCCGTTCACGATGACTCGGGCCAGAAGGCGGGCTCGGGATACTGTAGACACACAAGGCACACACACCAAGGACCGTGCCGAGACACAATGAAAATACAAATGCAGTTGATTTGGCAGCGGGCTGATGCTTCCGAACCCGTCTGGCCAAGCCATTTGCCTCGGAGCCTCGTTTTGTCTCGGAGCCTCGTTTTGTCTCGGAGCCTCGTTTTGTCTCTTTCGGGGGGGCTGATGAGTCGGCCGTCATGGGGCTGTCATAAGAGGGTTACATTGTTCGAAAAAAGTGTCCTGCGAGTAATCACAACAGGTCAGGCGGGACCCCGCGTGCGTTTAGATTCCTGCTCCTTGTCCCGTTACTTTCTCGGGGTTCGTCCGTGGCGAACGGGTGCGGGGTAGATGGGATCTAGCAAGGAAAATCGCCGGTTTAACCACGTCTTTTTTGTCGATTCGCCCCAGCTTGTGCAGAGTGAGACGGTACGAAGCGGGATGGCGCGCACGCGCTGCTGTCTGTCTTACCGGATTTCGCTGACTGACGATTGAGGCCGGGGAAAGACATCCGCACATCCGAACGCAATGGAGCAAGATACCAAAAGAAGACACGAATATGCGCAAGTAAGCAGCATTGGCAGTAGAGCACTTTAATCATGCTACATGTTGACGTATATTGTTTCATGTGAATCTTCCGAGGCTGTCGGTCGACGACACGTAGCCCAGAATGTTATTATCCGAGGTCCGCTAAATCAAACTGTAGAACTAATCGAAAATACTTATGCAGGCCATTCGATGGTTGTAGTAAGCATCGACTTGTGTTGTCTTTGCAGCCTCAGCTAATGCCTTGGTTGTGACCCCACCATCGCATGAGCACAGTCTGGGCGCTTGGAGAGAGAAGTGACCCTGGCCGTAGTATCTACCAAGCTGTTTCTAGGCCCCATCATTTCTGCAGAAACCATGTGAAGCTTCTTGTCGTGCAATAGCCCAATATTCATATCCAATTGGCCTGTTCGGGGCAATGGGTCAGTTGCAGATTTACTTTCGACTGCAGTGCACGATGCAAGCGCGTCATAGATGGTGGTCCGTCCGGCTGTGAGGTGCAGCGGAGCAAAGAAGAAGTGTAAAAAAAGTTGGGAAAAGCCCAAAGTCGCAGAATTCTCTCGTCTCAACATTACACGCTTGAAGATGGACTTTTACCTTTAATTTCTACAATGTAGCATAGTTCCATTAGGATAGCTATCCCACTTGCGACGAAACAGGCAGATCAGGAGGTCATCAGTTCACAGCTCTAGAGACAAATAGATGAGCGCCGATTCAGACTGCAAGCTTTCGAGGTATTCCTGTGCAATCGCTCCCACGTAAAACATTTACCTTTCCGATCGTACAGGAGCCGCCGTCTCCCCGCAATCGAGTCGTGATATGCCCGGCGGCGGCTCCACCAAGCCCGGGCGGCCGAGTGGGGAAGAGCGCTGCCTCTCCTCTCTCTCTCGTGTGCTCATTCTCGCCACTTCTCAGAACGAGCATAAACGCCCACGGTTTCTTATCGACCCCATCACCCTCTAAACTCTTTGTGTTGGGTCCTCTCCGCGCGGTGCAACATCCAAGACAGCCGTCCATCGCGCCTGGAGACGGCTACTTTGGCTCGTCCGTCATTTTCGCCAGTGAGGTACACGACATCCGCCGACTCCGGCGTGGTCACGAGCTGCCATTTGGAACCAAAAATGGCGAGCAAGTCGTCCACCACGGCGGCGGCCTTGTGCTCAGCCTGCCGTGCCTCTCTGTACACATCCGCACTCTCAGTCTACCGCACGAGCCGTCTTCAGCCCCTACGCTTCACATCGACGACAGCCAACCGCCGCCGCAGCAGCAAGAACCGTCGAGCCTACGCCACAGCATCCTCGCGCTCATCGTCCGACGACACTTCCCCGCCGCCATCGTGGCCCAGCTCGCCGAGCCCGACACCCTACGAGATCTTCGGCATGAGCTGGCGCGAGCCCTACACCAAGCGTCGTTTCCACCAGCTCGTCAAGCTCTACCACCCAGACATGACGCCCCCGACCGCCTCGTCGTCGTCGCTGTCGCCCGCCACCCGCACCGAGCGCTACCGTCTCGTCGTCGCCGCCAACGACCTCCTCAGCGACCCCTCCAAGCGCCAGCTCTACGACCTCCACGGCGCCGGCTGGACCCGCGGTCACGCGCCCAACCTGCGCGAGCGCGACCGCGACTGGCGGCACCAGCCCAACAGCCCCGCGCGCAACGCCACCTGGGAGGACTGGGAGGCGTGGCACCAGGAGCAGCGCCGGCGGCAGTACGGCGGCGACCCCCCGAAGCCAGTGTACATGAGCAACGGCCTGTTCGCGATGCTCGTCGTCGCCATGTGCTTCGTGGGCGCCATGGCGCAAAAGAACCGCGCCATGGCCGTCGGCGAGCAGTACGTCGAGTTTGTCGAGGACCGCAACGCGGATATCGGCCGCGCCATGCAGCGCACCACGAGCGCCGCCGCGGGACGCTCGCGCGAGGAGCGCATCGACTCGTTTGTCCGCGACAGGGAAAACGTCGCGTATCGCTACCGGCCGGGCAGGTATGACGCGCCAGAGGGGCTGCCAGAGGATGAGAGGGGCCAGGCGGCGCGGGAGACGCAGCGGCTGCGTGGTGTGAGAGCGCCGCCGCCGTGATTCTGGGCGGTTGAGTGAACGGCCTCTGTATATATTTGTGTTTGTGATAACCCGGCAACATGGCCTAGGCTTTCGTACCCATTTACCTGCTGTGTCTATCCTTCTTGGTGTAGCGCCCGATCACGGCAATGTTCCTGGAGCCTCACGTGCGTGCGCCTTGGTCTTCCACCAGCGGTCAGCCAACGCAACCTAGAGTTGACGCATGCAAATAGCTTACACAAGGCTCACTGTATAGCCCCAGAAGCCAATTGACGTCAGTAGCACCGATTGAACCAGCCGCATGGCAGACGCAGCGCGGGTTTAACCCGCAACATGATCTACAGGGTAGCTTGTTGAAGCTCGGGAGCTCCCAAGCTCGCGAGAGCTACCCGCCAGCTGGAAAGCGCACCGATCAGGCAAAGCCGAGCTTCACCTCTGTCCGACCTTCGTCTCGCAAAAGAGCAAGCCCACTGTCCCGAATGGAGCCCTATTTCCTCCAAAAGGGGGGCGTGTGAAGAACCCAGGGGAGTACCCACGCAAGCCGTTTGTCTCCGAGTAATTATCGTGGGCCGGTGGAAATACGAGCCGCTGGCGATGATGATTTTACTACAGCGATGATTACAGCGCTATTGTGTTGCAATTCCGACAGGGCAGGGTGGTAGGTAGGAAGGCACAAGGGAAGTGAACCCAGCAGTCAGCTTGCTGCTTTGTTCTCTCCTCCTTTTTCTGTCTCTGTCGCTAGCATGTCAGTTATTAGGCCCTGTACCCTGACCAGGTGGCAGCTGGCAATTCCTTTTTTTGGCGCCGGCGATACCGCGCCACGGGGCGTGCCGGCTGTCGACCCGGTGCCTGGGTTTGCCCCTGTCTCAGTGCTTTTGGAAGAGGAAAAAAATAAAAAGACCAACGGCCTAGCGATGGGAGCAAAAGAAAAATGACGAGTACTGATTCTCAACATCTGAAAGGAGCACCAATTTGAACAAATACCGTGTCCTTTTGCTCAGCACATTTCAGTGGCCGTGTTGGCTGCCAGTGCTCAGGGCGAGGCGCGGAACCCATAGGTAGTTGCCAGTCTTATTCACTATTCACTGAGCCAAGGACCATGACATGCCCCGTTATCCTCCCCCTTTCAAAATATTACCATCATCTTACACGTTCACGCCCCGTGGGCCTATGTGCATTCTTGTTTTGGTGCTTGGACGGAGCAACGGGCCCACGGCCCCCACTGCCTCGGGGCTGATTCCTTTGTCATGATTTGGTCGAAAAGGAGCGGATTTGAGCAGAAAGATGGAACCTTGCCCTCTGTTCCAATTGCAGGCCACAGGCCTAAGTTGTCCACTCTACGAATATACTTGGGTTGTGCTGGTGACTGGTGGGCGTCAATTTCCAAGCCGTTGCGACAGCATGTAACTTAGAACAGAGCTCGTGAGCTCTTGCCATCATGTGCCAAGCTGGAGATGCAGCCAAAAAATAAGCTCTCTCATAAGCTGCGTCAAGCTTAGCCGCTTGACGTTGGAGCGCCACCATGCGGGCAATATATTACCACCGATAGCTAGAGCTACAGCTGCAGCCCAGTGCCTCGGAATCGCTGCCAGGAAGCTCGGCCGAAACAGGCATCGCGCACGAAAGGGATAAGAACACGCGCTAGAACGACAGGCAGAAAAATTTTCTGCGCCTTGTTGCTGTGCCGAGCTACTGGTACTTTTAGTAGCTGACAGGGTTGGCGAGCGTGGCGAGCTACGTAATACCAGTAGTTAGTGCGCGATGCAGGGGAGCCCAGCCACTGACATGTAGCTGCAGTTGCCGGCAACGGCATGCAACAGGCCGTCGTTGCTAGCGCTGCCAGGGCCGAAGCCAAGTTTCAAAGGCTGAAGCTAGGCGAGCAGAGCCTCAGGCCCTTTCTTTGCTTGTGCCAGATCCACTGCGAGATTGCCAGGAAAATGGCGCCTTTTGGCCGGCATGATACGTGGCGGGTACCAACACTCGGGGGCGAAACGAGAATCGTGTAGCTTCCGGCGAAGAGATGAGTTGTTGGCGAGTCGGTGATTGAGTGGCCGAATCGAGTATTGAAAATGTCGCTGTCTTCATGACCACAAACTTCCTGAGCCCAAAGACCTGGGCACCTATCCAGCATGTATCTGTACCATCGTTACTCCGTACATGTGTTGACTTCGGAACCTTGACGGGTTTCCGGTCGGGAGCCGGCGACCTCGGGTGTAGGTGATGTAGGCCGGCCCCTAGCATATGGTGTCGCTTCCCTGCACAGAGACCTGGCGGCAGAGTGCCATTGATCCAAGAAGCCAAACGCCTCCCTCGAAGCTGCAAAGGAATATGGGCAAACCACCACCTTTATACCTTCCGTCTGCTGTCCGTTCTTGGATTGTCCCACCGCGAAAACAAATCGTATCCAGTCTTTCGCTCTTTGCTCACTTCGACACACACACGCACACACAAGGTCAGCAGCTTCTGAGCAGGACAGCGGGAGCAGCAGAGCCGCACGCCCCCTTGTTCGAGCTTTTGTCGTGCTCGAGGCCAACAATGACCCGCTTACGGTGGCCCGAGACACTCTCAAGCGGATAAGAGGCCCAGCTTTTCCTGCTATCACCACACCCGACGACCAGCACGGTGATGCTATTTGTTGTTGGTGCCCACGTGTAAAAACCGGCGTCCACTGGGACCAGTGATTTGCTTGTGGCCAGCGACAACCCTGGCTGCTGGGCCAGGTGACACCTAGCTTATACCATCCTTGCGCTGGAGCACCAAAAAGCTCTCAAATTTCAAAGTATTCTGCCCGAAGTGCACCGTAATAACATCCTGCCGTCAGCCCGCTGGTTCAAGGGGGTGTCAGCCGAGAGAGTAATTCCGGACAAAGACTGGCAAGTCTCTTCTGTTTCGCTTCCTCAGGCCGAATCTGTAGCCTTATCACTGGTGCGCTAAACCCGATACGGCCTGTTGGTGTCGGTTTTCTGCAGCCAATCTGCGCCGCGCTTCCGATAAGTCCTAATGCGGCATATCTGATAGACTTTGCCGCAAAAAAATGTTGCATCCTTAATTCAACGGCATCGACATTCCATAAAAAAGTCGAAAAAAAGTTTTCTCCCCCCTAATAAGCCCAATAGCGCACGGGTTCACACCGTGGCGTCGCCTATTTCTTTGCATCTGCAGGACGAAAATAAAGGCAGATAATGGCTGTTGCGAGTTGTTGTTGCGCATTTGTGTCCGGCGGCCGCAAAGGCTGCATTGTTGATCTCGGTAGAACGCATCGTAAAGCCGCAGTGTACGTAGCAGAACTTATCGCTCAGCGCCTTACATATAACCCGGGTATGGCTGCTGTCATTCCGGCTTTCTGGCCAACAAGCAAACTCGCTCGCTGCGAAGCTTTGGTCGTCACCCTTATCTGCACACCCCGTAACCTCCTTTGCTTTCATTTTTTCTTCTCTCTGCCCGTGCTCATGATTCATGGCCCACCCGCCAAGCACGCAAACGTCTCGGGCTTCTCAAACTCTTTCGACCTCCCAGCGGGCTGGCTGGCTGAGCCGTTTCCACTCTCACACCCTCTTGAACCCACCCGACTTTGCCCGATCCACCATCAACGCCTGGTTCGTGAGGCCATCACCGTTCATCAATTCTGCTCACACACCCTGCTGGCCCCCGTTCAAGTAGTCGCCTCTCGTCAGAATATCCCTCTCTGCCCCGGCCGCCCCGGCCTCCTTCGCTTTCAGGCCACAATACTGTACACACAGTCCTCAAAGTCCCGTAGCATACTCGTAGACCCCAACCCCAGTGGATCTCTCTCACCTGACTCCAGTCCTTTCTCTTCCTCCCTTTTCCTCCAGACTTTTACTCCCTCTCTCCCACTCTTTTGCTTTCAGACCTCAGCACCATCTCCAATACCTCACCTTCAACCAAACCTCAATCTCCTCTCACCAACCTTCACAATGGCCTCTCGCTTCGTCGCCTCCCGCCTGGCTTCTGCCGCCCGCGTCAATGTCGCCGCTGCTTCCAAGCGCTCCATCTCTGGTACGTAGCTCCACGAGATGAAAAGTTTTCTCCTGGATCGGATGAGCTGTTGAAATCATCGGAACCAACTCCAATGGGTCTTCCTGGTTGTCAATGGCTTCGATTCCACATCAACCGTCTCGGCAAGCTGTCCATTGGCCCAATTGACTGACATTTCTCGTCTCCTAGGTGCCGCTAAGCGCACTCAGGTCGTGCCCCGCGCCGCTTTCCAGGTCCAGCGCCGTGCCTACTCCTCCGAGATGGCCAACGCCCTCGTTGAGGTCTCCAAGAACATTGGTATGGGTTCTGCCGCCATTGGTCTGACTGGTGCTGGTATTGGTATCGGTCTCGTTTTCGCCGCCCTCATCAACGGTGTTGCCCGCAACCCTGCTCTCCGTGGCCAGCTTTTCTCCTACGCCATTCTGGGTTTCGCTTTCGTCGAGGCCATTGGTCTTTTCGATCTCATGGTTGCCCTCATGGCCAAGTTCGTACGTATAATCGATGTGCCGAATATTCCCTCATAACAGCCGGCTAACGTTTGCCTCAGACGTAAACAATTTCTCATTCAATTGAGTCGATCCCTCTTCACTGATGGGGTCTCTAATATCCGGGGACGATCAGCGATGTCTGTGTACGGTATGAAGGTCTCACGACGGAGCTCCTTTACCGGCACTTACCTATGTTTAAAAAACGGATTTGCATTATAGATGGGATAGAGACTTGCGAGGCGGACATGTCTGAGGACATGATCGTGATAGATTTGGAAAGCCCACACACACAAGTTCCTACGCGGAACTACCCTGTAAAATAAAAGGTCAATCATCTCGATCATAAAATTTTCTTTGTCGACAACAATCGATACTATTTTAACAACCTTTTACGAATCTGATGTGATTATTTGCTTGCCGAAGCTGCGCCTCGACGCGCCTGACTTGAAAGTTGGAAGCTGAATTGGCCGTCACTGCATCAACGCGACGTGTCGAAACATAGCTAGTGGCCGATTGATTGAGCTTCACGCTCTGGATGAAGCTCCCATAGAGCTATAGAGTCGGGTTCGGAGATAGTCGCGCATCGCGCATCAACAATGCTTTGTTGGCTTGTCGTGTCTCCCGACGATAGTCATCTGGTTCGTCCGATCCATAGATCAATTCACAGCGCGGGCCTCGGAGATTCTGGGGTTTGATGTTGCAGCCGCGACCATTGCATTGCTTATCAACGTGGGGACTAAGCAGAGCTTCCTATATCCCCTCGGGCTTCGCATTGGCGTTTTCACAGTGTCGTAAATAGTTTTATCGAGTCTGTAGATTCAAAAGTCTGGTTAGAGCCTCGCATGTAGATCATGACGAGCACAGCATCACGGATGCGAGACTGGCCGTCCCGGCGACGCTCCGGCTGTGGGCGCAAACGCGAAGGGCCTAGTAGCTCGTACATAGGCGTCGGACGGCTTGGCAAACGAGGCCAGTTGGCCAATTTTGAAAACAGTCATTGTTTCAACGGAGTAGGACCCGCATGTACGAATACAAATACTCAATCGAATTCCTGCGTGATGCTGGGAGATTGGCAAGACGCGAACGTGCGAGAGCTTCCCCTCACTTTGCAACGGCGGTACGTACCGTGCCGGCCATGTTTTTCCGGCTTGGCTGACTTGCGCAGGAACAACATCTGCATATGCACAACAACGTCAATTAATAAAGGGCATGCATACATTTCATTTCAGATAGCGCCATAATCATGTGTGCACGATATCAAGTCAGCTCATAATATCTGCGCGACAAATATCAACATTCACAAGCAACATTACAATGCAGCAGCTTCATGTTGTCCGATTTCTTCTCTAACCTAAAAAAACGCCATCTAAAAAAATGCCATGCTCCCTCATTTCTTAAAAGTAGCACTCCTCTCTCCTCTGATTGGCGGCGCCTTTCTCGCACCCTTCATTGGATCGTCGCCAGTCTTCGAGTATGGATCAAACACCTTCTGTGGCTTTGCCGGGCGAGCAGCCGCCGCCGCAGCACCGTCACGCTTGGCGTGCATGACGGATGCCGCCTTGCTGTAATCAAATGGCACCGCGTTATAATTGTTCTCCGCCGCAATCTTCTTCTGCTCCTTCTCCGCCTGCCGCTGTGCCTTCTTTGCCAATTTCGCTTCTCGCTTCTCTTGTATCTCCTGTGCAGCATGCTTTTTGGCAGCCTTGCGTTGCTTCTTCAGCCGAGGCTGATCATCGTCAATCTCAATGACGCCGTCGACGGGAGCTGGCTCTGTTGACTTGTCACCCTCCTCATCCTGGTCAGAGTCGGACTCTTCGCTAGTTTCCGAATCTTCGTCCGGCGCAGACTCCGACTTGCGTTTTGTTCCGCGTTTCAGCGTGAACTCTTCGTCTTCCTCCAGAGGAGCAGATGCCGCCGGTGGAGGGGCCACTGGCTCTGCAGGCGAAGAATCATCCTGGTTTAGTTCTGCGCCTTCTTGCACTGAGGCAACAAATCTTTGCCAAGGGAACGGAACCTCTTCATACAGACCTTGATCAACGTCCCGGGAACCATCCCGCCGTGAGCTGATGGGCATATCGCCAAACAGACGTGAGCGAGGTAAGCTTCGGTAGGCGATTTCGCCACCAAGGTCAGGCAACTTGGTGAGGTCGCGGCCCGGCTTGGGCAGCGCGTTTCTCGTCGCCGCGTCCGGGGCAATGCTTGCAAAGAACTGCAGCAGACTGGGTCCCGGATTTTGGCTGGCTTCCAGAACACGCTCCCAGATTTCGTTGATTCTAGATCTGGCCAGGGGCGCCGTGAGCGGCATCAGGCTGTGAAGAGCCTTGGCATCGGGAGGATTGGCACGGCAGATGTCGGCCAGGTGAGTTGTACCCAGCACAAAGTTGGGGCTTTCATCTTCTTTTCTGGCCGTATCGTCTCGCCATTTCCAAACAGTCTTGAACAGTGTGAATTGAGCTGCGTCGTAGGACAAATGTGAATGCTTTAGCACGTAGTTGTGCCAGCCTCGTGGGCCCTCTCCTGTCTCCTCGTTATAGCCTGGGTGCACGTGCCGAGAGAGAGAAAGTTCTCTCGATTTTTGCAGAGCACGGCCTATGAGGTCTTGCTCTGGTACGCTTCGATTTGATGAGGAGACGAGGTCGTTGCGAACCTGGTCATAGATATGGAGTAGGTAATGGGTGTCGGATCGAGCGTAGTAGAGCATTTCTTCAGGAATCGGTCGAATACGCCAGTCAGCCAATTGATACTGCTTGTCGGCGTCGAAATTGGCAAATTTGGAGAGCAAGAAGGCCAGGCTTCGACCCGAGTAACTGAGCTGCTCGCAGGCAAAGTACGTATCGAAGAGACCATTGACATAAAGCCCCAAGTCGCGCTGGAGCCAGACCATATCCATGTAGGCTCCATGGAACACTTTCAAGATTGAAGGATCCGCAAAAGCTTCATTGAGTATCTCGAGCTTGTGGCGCCAAGGTTGAAGAGTGTCGACGATCCAGTCCTGCTGTCGGGTGCTAACCTGCATGAGGGAAACTAGACCTGTGTATGTTCGAAAATCATGATGCTCGAGATCAATGGCAATTTCCTTTGCTTTCTTCAACTCTTGGAGCATGTCGAGGACGCCCTCGTATGTATCCACCCATATCGCGGTAGTTGTCTCGACGGGCTGCCATGGGATAGGATCAGCTACTTTGTAGGCGCTATTGGGATAGCTCATTTGAAGAATTTCAGGTTCGTATGGGTGTTTAAATCTGGGAACAGGGTTAGCTGAAGAATGATTGCGTGCTGGAGGGTGTGCGCACTGTGTTGAACCGTCTTCGTCGGTAAATGTGACGAGGCTGTCCCCCAAAGGCACAACGGCATGAGGCTTCTTTGTCAAAATAGGCTTCCACGGGCCAGTGGGGTAATTGTTGGGCTGCAATTCGAAGAGATTTTGGGGCTTGACGACGTTTGCATTTCGGATAACCTTGTTCGTGGATTTTGTCTTTTTTGACTTGGAGACCTTTATCATGTCAGTTTGGGGCCTAGATTCCGCGCATATCTGGGCTAACACATACAGCATCTGAAGGCGGTTCCTTGCGCTTGATGAGCCCGGTATATTCGTCGAGGGCCGTGTCAGCCTTTTCGAGGACGGAATCGACGACATCGACAACGCCCCGCCAATTCAAGTCGATATCCTCGGCATCTTCAAGCTTCGGGGCAGGGACACCACAGGCACGCGCAGCAGACTGCAAGAGGCGGGTGGAGAGATGGAGGAGGCGCGATGACTTTTCGTCAAGCTGCTCTGCGGCGTCGGGGTTGACGGTCCGTTGGAAGCTGAGATCCTCGTTGGCGACTCGGTTGGCGTACTTGACGGTGGAGACCAAAGACTTTTGGACCCCGTCCTGCAGCGACTTGAAGTCCTGAGGTGCCGCCATTGTGAGGGTGGAGAGCTGCTGGGCGATGTTGATGGCGATGGCGATGGTGTTGAACCTGTCGCAAGGCAAACATGAAGCGCATCAAAAATTCCTGGTTGTTATCGATAAACCCGGCGAGAGATCCACTCAAGCGTGCAGGCGGGCGGGCGGCACGGTGTAAGTTGGATTGGACTGAGATTTGGCAGATTCCTTATTTAGATGCATTGCTTGAGCCAGTGTCTCTTCTCTAATATTCTATTTGAATCATCACCGCTTTTAAAAATATTGTATTTCGTCTCGTGGTGCTACTTTTCCGGTCTAGACTGGGGTCTCTTGTTTTTATTTAAATGTGCCTTCCGTATCTCGATATTTCTCTGCATTCATCGCCTGATTTAAGCTTGAAATTCAGCCAATGTTCTAATCTCCTCAAATTTCTGTATCATCTTCTCCCATGCATGGTAAGAATTACCAAGTGCTCGCCTCTTTTTTTCGCTGTCCACCTGGGGCGTGGGTAGCGTGTGGCGGCTCCTGGGATGGGCTAATGCAAGACTACCTACAGTAGCACTTTTCAGTTCAGATGAAGAGCATGTATATCGCTCAGTCCAAAACTCGGTCGAGTATTACCGCTATTTTAATATGCAAATCTTCATTTCCGTCTAGGTTCCAAGGAAGCGTAACCGGGCAGCCGCAGCTTAAGACGATGGTATGACAATAACGATACGTATGCACACGCCACAAGACACCGTCACCGTGATGTAATTAAATGATAATTGAAACAAGCTGGCCCCAGATGAGCCTGGAAAACCGAGCCATCGTCTAAAAATGCTCACTAATGATAGCAGGGTTGGGCCGCCAATACACCGCCACCAACGCCTTGTTTTGCTGGCCGCAGCTACCTTAATGCCAGGTCAGCACCCGTTCCCAGCCAAACCCGGGCAGGCCTGTCTGGCCGCCGTCGCTGTCTGGCTGCCCCTCATTGCTCGACTAAAAAGCTCCTTCCATCAAACAACTCGTGCTGCACAACATCATTGCCATTGGACGCCGCAGCAAAATAAATTACCGCAGACCCGGGATAAGGCTTCCATTCAGCCCAAATCTGTTCTCCTACGCTGAAGTTTTCTCTCGTTCCTCATCCCACCCATAGCGACCGCGTCAGAGCAATCCTCTCGCCTTACATCACCACTGACCGCGCCACCACCAGCACCAGCACCAGCACCAGCACCACCACCAAAAGCTCACCCCACATAAGCTGGCCAGCCCACCAACGTTTCTGTTGCTCCTCCAGCTTTCCGCTCCCAACGTCGTCGGGCCATTCCAAAGCTCTCCTGCGCGAACGCATTTGCGCACCTTCCGCCCTAAGCAGACCTGTCGTCAAGTACAAAGTCCGCGTCCACCTCCGCCGCCATGTCCACCTCGGCCGAAACACAACAAGAGGCTGCCGCGCCTGGCCGTCTCTTGCTACTGTCGAATCGCCTGCCCATCACCATCAAACGCTCCGAAGATGGCAGCTATACATTTTCCATGTCCTCCGGAGGTCTCGTCACTGGCCTGAGCGGTCTTGGAAAGACCACGAGCTTCCAGTGGTACGGGTGGCCTGGTCTCGAGGTCCCCGAAAACGAGGTCGATGGCATGAAGAAGCGCCTCAAGGCAGAGTACGGAGCGCACCCCGTCTTTATCGACGATGAGCTCGCCGACCGCCACTACAACGGATTTGCCAGTACGTTTACATAGATTCGCTGTTCTTCTCATGACCTTGCGCTGACAACGATAGACTCCATTCTTTGGCCGCTCTTCCACTACCACCCCGGTGAAATCACCTTTGACGAGTCGGCCTGGGCTGCGTACCAAGAAGTCAACCGTCTCTTTGCACAGACCGTCATCAAGGACGTTCAAGACGGTGATCTGATCTGGGTTCACGACTACCACCTGATGCTGCTACCCCAAATGCTGCGCGAAGAAATCGGCAACTCCAAGAAGAACGTTAAGATCGGCTTCTTCTTGCACACGCCTTTTCCCAGCAGCGAAATTTACCGTATCCTGCCAGTCCGTGAACCTCTTCTCACAGGTCTTCTCGATTGCGACCTCATCGGCTTTCACACTTATGACTACGCGCGTCATTTCCTCAGCAGTTGCTCGCGCATTCTCGGTACGCCGACCACGCCCAACGGCGTGGACTGGAACGGACGATTCGTCACTGTTGGAGCATTCCCCATTGGTATCGACCCCGACAAGTTTGTTGAGGGCTTGAAGCAACCCAAGGTGCAGGAGCGCATTGCAGCCTTGAAGCGCAAATTCGAGGGTGTCAAGCTCATTGTCGGCGTCGACCGTCTTGACTACATCAAGGGCGTACCACAAAAGCTCCACGCTCTTGAGGTTTTCCTTACGGAGCACCCTGAGTGGATCGGCAAGATTGTTCTCGTGCAGGTCGCCGTGCCCTCACGCCAGGATGTCGAAGAGTATCAGAACCTACGCGCCGTTGTCAACGAACTTGTCGGCCGCATCAATGGCAAGTTTGGCACCATTGAGTTTATGCCCATCCACTTCCTCCATCAGTCGGTGTCGTTTGATGAGCTGACGGCGCTTTACGCCGTGTCAGATATCTGTCTGGTGTCTTCAACCCGTGACGGCATGAACCTCGTCTCGTACGAGTATATTGCCACCCAGCGTGAGAAGCACGGCGTCATGATCCTCAGCGAGTTTACCGGCGCCGCACAGTCGCTCAACGGCAGCCTGATTGTCAACCCCTGGAACACGGAAGAGCTAGCCAATGCTATCCACGACGCCGTCACCATGAGCCCCGAGCAACGCGCCGCCAACTACAGCAAGCTCGAGCGCTACGTCTTCAAGTACACCAGCGCTTGGTGGGGAGCCACCTTTGTCGCCGAGATGACGCGCCTCAGCAACGAGGAGACACAGTCCAAGACCATTCGCAATGTGTCGGGTGCCGTAGCCAGCTCCGGCCAGAAAACATTAACAGAAGAGCCGGAGAAGAAGGAGCAGGAAGCCTAGGCATGGACAATGAGCATGACGGCTGTTTTGGATCGCTCTACGATCCATCTGAATTTTGCTTTGAAAATGACAAAATATCACAACGAAATACAATCGAACGGAAAAGGAAATCAAATCCATTATGATTTTAGCTACATCTTTTAACAGGAGTCTTGGTGTTGTTCAATTTCTAGCGTTTTATATTGCTCGTTTCAATACATACATGACTTAAAATAGCTATGCTTTCCTCCGATTCGTTACGCTAACCTAGTCAGGCACCATATCGAGGCATCCCTGTCGACTGCCTTTTTGATAATTCATATGCCTTTTACATCAGCACTGCGGCGGCGTCCACGTCCCCACGCTATTGATTGCGGCTGAAGCGGTCTAGGCCGTTCGCATCGTGTGCCATTTGCCTTAATCTAGGCGGTTCCTCTAGAAGAAATCGCAAGAACAAGGGTGGTCAACATGCTTCTTCATCCTCTTTCTTCTTCTCCTTCCTCCTCCCTTCCAGGGACAGTGTGTCGGCCATGACAATTTTTCCACTGCTGTTTGGCGACGGTCTGCCAAAGTACGAGTACACGCCTATACCGCCCGGCGCCGCGCGCACCTTTCGCCTCGCCAGGCTCCTCCCGCCCGAGCCGTCCCTGATCCCGGGCATCGAGCCCACGATCCGCATCTCTCTGCTCGAGTGCGAAGCAGCAGGCGGCAGCGGCGGACCATCCACCCCCGCCTCCGTTGAATACGATGCGCTCTCGTACGCCTGGGAGGTGCCGCCTGGCGTGAAGCGTCCGACGCGGCGCATCATTGTCGAGACGGGCGACGGCGGCGGCGGCGAACGCTTCTCCCTGCTCATCCACCGCCCGCTGGAGCGGGCGCTGCTGCGCTTCGCCGCCGCCAACGCCAGGGAGGACGAGGCTGGGGAGGGGCGGCCGAGGTACGGCCTCCCCATGTTCATTGACCAAATCTGCATCAACCAGGAAGACGACGACGAAAAGGCGCAGCAGGTCGGCCTCATGCAAGCCATCTACGCCCACGCCCGGCGCGCCGTCGTCTGGCTGGGACCCGGCACGGCCGCGTCGGACGCGTGGTACGCCTACGTGCGGACGCTCTGCGCCGACGGCGTCGTCGCCGGGGTCATGAGCCGGCCGGCGGACAGCATCATGCGCATCTACGACGGCGTCGTGCGCGCGCCGACCGCGGCCGCCGCTCCGCTCGCCGACGCCGGCGAGACGCAGGACCGCGACGACCTCTTGGCGCTGACGGAGCGCCTCGCCGGCCGGTACCCCATCGCGGCGTACCTGTCGGTGCTGCGGCGCGCGTGGTTCGGCCGGCTGTGGACGATTCAGGAGGCGGCGCTCGCGCGCGACGTCGTCGTGGCGTGCGGCGACGCGGCCCTCTGCTTCGACTGCTTCCGCGCCGGCATGTTCTTCTACACAGTGCAGAACAACTACTGGCTGGGCCGCTTCGAGGGGTCGCTGCCGCGGGGGGAGATGCTCCTGCGGCTCGCCGCGTTTGACGCCACCGCGGGCTTCAGCCGCATCTACCAGGAGCGCAAGGCCATCCACGGGCGTGATGGCGGCGGCGGCGGCAGCGGCGGCCACCACCGCGCGCCGCTGCACGAGATCGTCATCAAGCACGGGCTCGTGAGCGAGCAGCGGTGGAAGGTCGGGGCGTCGCTCGCGCAGGACCGCGTCTACGGGCTGCTCGGCCTCGTGGCGGCCGACGACCCCGTCAAGGCGCGCCTCGGCATCCACTACGACAAGGAGGACCAGGCGGCGGCGCAGATCAGAGCGTACACCGAGGCGGCGGGCCTGTTCCTGGCGCAGGGCCGCGGCATGGACGTGCTGCTCTTTAACCAGTTTCCGAAGAAGACGGCCGGCCTGCCGTCGTGGGTCCCGGACTGGGCCATGGACCTGGTGCTGCCCGTGGCGTGGCAGGCGCTGCACCGGCCGGCGTTTGCCGCGGGAGGTCCGCCGGATGCTGCCTTTGCCAAGGTCGGCGACGACGACGACGACGCGTCCGCGGGATCCAGATCCATCTCCATCAAGGGCGTCTTGATCGGCCGTGTCGTCGCCATCGGCCAGGAAACGTACAAGTCGGAGGATGACCCGCAGTTCCTGGAAAAGATTCGATACACCGACGCCAAGCTCATGTTTGACGAGGTCGACCGCTTTGTCCATTCGGCCCTGACCGGCAACGCCGCCGCCACGCCGCCCACTCCCGAGACCCTCGCGCACACCAGCCTGCGCGTCTACGACTCGGGCCTTGTCGCCCGCCAGCTGACCGCCGAGCTCGGCTCGCCGGCCGCCGCCATGCGCCGGCTCCAGACGGTGCAGTCGTCCGTCTCGCACCTCGGCGCGCGGCTCCTCCGCTCCGCCGCCGCGGCGCGCGCCTACTCGCTCTTCAACGTCTACGCCACCGTCGGCATCACGCCGTGGTACGTCGACTACTACCGCGCCACCGCGGTCCTGCACCGCCTCGCCCGCGGGCCGGTGGCCCTCGCGCGCACCGTCGTCCTCGCGCTCGCCGACCTCGTCGAGGACGTCGTCGGCATCTGCGTCGCCGCGGCGCGCGTCTGGGTCGCGACGACGCGCATCGCGCTCCGCCGGCGCCTCGCCCCCGGCGCGCGGCTCAACGTGCCCGACGCGAGCTACGTCGACGCCGGCCTGGACCCCGAGGTGGTCAGGAGCGAGCACGCGGCGGCGTTTGCGCTCAGCCTGGAGCGCAACATTGGGCGCCGCGTGTTTCGCACCGCCGAGGGCAGCGTCGGCATGGGCCCCGGCGCCATGCGGACGGGGGACGCCGTCGTGGTGCTCCACGGCCTGACGACGCCGCTGGTGCTGAGACGGGAGGCCGAGGCCGAGGGCCGGGACGACGAGTGGACAGTCGTGGGCGAGGCGTACTGCGACGGGGTCATGGACGGCGAGGCCTTGGGCGTGAATGAGCGACTGTTTGTGCTGGTCTAGGATTGCGCATCCGTTTTTGCCTTCGTCTTTTTTCCTGTTTCCAATCTTTAGCAAGCGAGCATTTCACGAAGCAATAAACAATGCATTTTGGTAGATCCGTCATGTACATGCATCTTCATCTCGAGAACTATAGTCACCATGCGCAAATCCATGATTTTTATAATGTGTATTAGTCTATCTAATGCTATTGCAAAGGCCATCACCCAAGGAAGCAGGCAAAGAATCCTAAAGAGAAAGGATCGCAGACAAGTCCTCATGTGTGTGCGCGTAAATTGAAAAAGAAAATACTGGTATCTGAGTCGAATCATCTGTCCTCGTCTCTTGTTATTCTTCAGTCATCCATCATCCATCATTCCATCGATCCGTCCGCCCTGCGTTGCACCCATCTTGTGCACGCATCCACTCTCCAAGTAAATATTGAAAAAGAAGCAAAACACGTTCAATGCTACAGAAAAGTCAAAGAAAAACAAAATTTAGAGACCAAAAGGCTCGCAAGAATTGAAAAACAAAAGAAATATTAATATGGAGAATTCACAATGTCGTCGCGGCCCAGCTTGTACCGGCTGCTCAAGGGCGTGCCAATCTTATTTGCCGAGGAGTTCCTCTGTCCACCTGAGGAAACACGTACATTGCCAATAATACTCTCGCGGGTGGGCTTGCGGAAGCTCTGCTTCGCAACCATGTTGACCTCGTTGGGCAAAGCGACAATGACATTCTTGTCGGAGCCAAACTTGAAATCGTCGGCCTTGACCTCATCCTCGTACCGCTTAATCTTGTACGGCGCCTTCATGCCGCGCAGGACCCGCTTGAGGTTCCACTCGATGATGTACGGACCGGTGGCTGTGATGATGCTCGTCTCCTCGGCGCCCTCGCCAGTGTTAAACTTGGCCGGTGTGAAGCTGAGGGGCTTGCCCGTCTCGTGGTAAAACTGCGCCACGTGCTCAGCTGTCAGGGCCAGGCGGCGGGGACGCGGCTTCGTATCAGCCGAGAAACCCTTTTCGAAGCCGAGCTTGCCCTCGTTCTTGCCGTCCTTTTGCATGGCGTCTACAAGCAGGATGTAGTTTTGCGTGGTTCCGAGAATCCAGCGGCCGTCGGCGGAGACATCCATGCCGGTGATGGGGTCACCAAGCGCGGGCAGCTGCGTCTTGGCGCGGATGCCGAGCCGGTCGAAGAGACGGATATCACCCTTGTTGCTGGCAACCGCAATGTAGCCCTTTTCGGTGGTGGCGAGAGACGAAAAGTCATTCTTCGAGGCGTATTGCTTCATGTCCGAGTCAACAAGCTTGTTGCCGGCAAGACGGGGATCGACACGGAACAGAGCATTATTGGAGACACCGAGGAAAGTCTGCTCAGAGGTCATCTGGGCAAACTTGTTTTCGGGAGCAAAATTTATGACAGGGATGTCGTCGTGAACATTCCACTCGTCAACAACCTTGCCGTATTCGATATCCATGCGGTAAAGCTTGTTGGGGTCGACATTATTCTGAATAATGAGATCGCGGTCCTCCCCATGAAGCATGACTTTTTTCGGGTTCATAAGCTTGCCCTTGGGTGTCATGACCTTGGAGATGTTGGTGGCAAATTTGAGGCGATTGTCGCCGGTGTGGGAAAAGACGCCAATCTTGGAGCCACGAACGACAAATGAGCGATCGTGCTTGTAGCCGACGGCAAGCTGCGAGTTCATTTCACGATCATCCTTGTCTTGCTCCTCTTCTTCGTCTTCTTCACTGTCGTAGGCGTCGCTGCGAATGCCTTCCTCGTCGGCCTCGTCTTCCTCCTCCTCCTCTTCTTCCTCCTCCTCTGTAGTGGGAGCGTCTTCCATGGTGAGATCACCCATGGAGTCGAGCACATATTCACGCTCCTTTTCTTGAATCTTGGCCCACTTTGTCTCGTTGAGCCTCTCCCAGATAGCCTGCATGATGGCTTCCTGGAACTTCTCTAGCGTAGGCTGATCCTTGAACCGCAGCAGCCAAGAGCGAGCGGTGCCATCCGGGCTAAAGTGGTTGAAGACAAAGGAAAGAAACTGAAAGTCAAAGACGGGGCTAAAGTCGGAAACAACTGGCGTTCCCAGCCAAGGCTTTTGGCCTTCAATTTGAAGCCAGTACTCCCACTTGCCAACCTCGGAGACAGTCGCGACAACCGAGTCGTCGACTATGGTAAAATGGCCGGGCTGGGGATCGAAGACATGCAGCTCAGCAGCGATACTAGCATAAATCTCCTTGGGCTTAGGCGGATTGTTGGCATCATAAACGGGGCCTGCTGGTTTCTTCTCCTCCTCAGGAATGGCGGCAGGGGCGGCAGCCGCGCGCTGCTTGCTGGGAGTGGTTGGCGCCATGAACTCGGTAGAATCGATGGAGCGTGTGAGTGAGGGACTGTTGAGAGGACTGGCGGGTGGGATCGGAAGCTCCTCGTGGAACTCAAACTGCTGGAGGTCCTCTTCGGAGGCGGTGGTATTCGGCTTGCGGTACTTTCGCTCGTACTGGCACTCCTGGGCGGCGCGCAGGAAGAGCTGGACTTGGTTGGGAGCAACGGCCCTGTCGCAGACAAACTCGTAAACGTCGCCGGTATCGCCGCTCAGATCGCGCCAGGCAATGACGCTGTCGCCACCGTCGCGGGCCTCGACGCGAAAATGCAGCGCCTCGTCGAGCAGAAACGTCTTTTCGTCACGTTCGTTGGCGAGGGCGTCTATTTCGGCGTCGTCGCCCTCTTCCTCGGCGAGAAGCTCCTCCTCGCCCTCCTCAAAGGCGCGCTGGACGACGAGCTGGTAGTGAAAGTCTTGGTTCGTGCGGCGGATGCGGATCGCGGCGTCCTTGAAGATGAGTTCGGAGTAGCCCTTGGGGGAGAGGGGGCGGACGAGGTAGAGCTGACCCTGGGGCAGCTCGATGAGGGATTCCTGGGCGCTGGAGCCGAAGATCAGCTTGCCCACTGGGAAGGTTAGTAGCTAGGACTATGTCTGGGGAAACAGGCAAGGAGGAAAAGAGCTGGCTGCTGGCTGGTGCAAAGGCAACGGATGTGAGAGATTCAAGGTGACAGCCTGGTGGGAGGGACCTGCAGGAGGCATCCAACCCCTCATGACGTGAAAGGACCTGCATACACGTTGGTGACGAGTGCACCTGCGGCCCAATAAGCGACCTAGTCTCGCGATCTCCATCTCTCAGGCCGGAAAAAGTAAAAAGAAAAAAAGAACGTCCATATAATGCAAGCGATTCTCAGCGCATCGATCGTAGACTTACCATTTCGCAGGACAAACATGCTGTCCGCCAAGGTGGGGTGAAGCTTTTGTTTGTGTTTATCTGGTCGCTATGCGCAGAGGTACCGAGGCGAGGGGCAGGAGAGGCTGTACGTCGACACCAGTGACTCAGAAAGAGACGGTATCTATAGTTTCGAATTGAATCGGCGGATCGAAAGTCGTCTTGCCTTGCAGGCGATGCGCAGATGAATTAGGTGCAAGTGTAAAGGGCAAAGAAATAAAATAAAAATGGTTGCCGTGGAGGGGCGTGATGGCCTGCCAGTGCAACAGTGCCTAGCTTGAACGTCTTAGCGGGGCAAGGGTTCTGTAGGCGGCCGCCGCAAACGCTGCTTGAAACGCAATAATACCTAAAAATCGGATGATGTAATGAATGCCTTGATTATCGTCGCCGTGGCTTGCGTGAGACACGGACGGCAGTCCTGTGGGCTTAATCCAGGAAAGAGGAAAAGTGTCGATCGTTGCGGGTGGCTGTAAAGTTGACAACAGGTTTCGCTTAAAAGAAGACAAATTATTTGCCACCCCGCCTAGCAACGGGTTCATCCTTGCAGTCACTGGCTTGTGACAGCCCAAAATTAACAATTCATTCCCAGTCATTAGATCAGCCCTATGGACCATTTCGATTTGTTCATTCAAGTATTGGCGAATCAAATGCTGCCCATCTTTTGTGCTTCTGCTGCCTAGCTCCGCTGCCTGCCGGCTCATGATGAAGGCTATTTTGCTAGCGTTGTTGACATGTTGCTGGCTACTAAACTACCAGAAATGAATACGCTTTTAAAATTGAAAAAAAAAAAAAAACCGACACCGAGCTTGATGACGTTACCACGCTTCGCTTCTCACGAAAACTTCTTTGCCACCGCCAACTTACATGCTATAGAGTGCTCTTGTGCTATACTACCAGTGACTCTCAGTGTAGCAGAATAAAGGGGAAAAGTATATTTAACAATCTATCAGGCGGTAGATTGGGCTGATTTTGTAGTCTACCTGGGGGAATATATCGCTAAAACAAGAACAAAAACAAAAACGAGTGTTGCAATGAAAGCCCTGCCATACTCCAAAACCTTGATACCGCCTCATAACCCGTTCTGCCTTTTGGACAAAAAAATAATCAACCTATTGCCCACCCCATTTATAACTCGTCCATCATCATCATGTCATCCAGGTCATTCTCCATGCTCTGGAAAAAGTCCCCCCGTTGCTGCTCCTGCTGCTGCTGCCGGCTCGTCGTCGGCTGGCCCCGGTACGGGTTCACGTAGGCGCCGCCGCTGCCCGCGTTGCCCGCCACATCGTCAGCCAGCAGCCGCGCCACGTTCTTGCCCATCAGCGCGCTCGTCTCCATGGTCGAGATGAAGCTCTCAATACCCGACGTGTAGTAGATTCCGTTGCCCACGATCGGGTCCTGGAACGTGACCCGCGGAAACTCGACCGGGTACGGGTTGAACTTCTTCATGTGGTACCACGTCACCTTGTTCGGTCTTTCGCCGCCGCTACCGCCGTCCATGATTTGCTGCTCTGGCCGCCCTTGAGTCGCCTCGGGCTGCTGCTTGTCCTTCCAGTCGCTGTCAAAGAAGCTGTCCAGGAACAGCGGCGCCACCTCCTTGGGCGCAAAGAGCTTGTACAGGTATTCGGTCTGCTGCGTCGCCGGGTTCACCACGGTTCGCAGCGTGCTCAAGGAGAAGAAGCCCGTGTCGCCCACCACATTATGCGGGTCAGCAGCACTGCCCGCCTTGAGAGTCGTGTAGACGTTTGACGGCGGCGTACCTCCAAGTGGCAGCCCAAACATGTCGGTGCGCAGCCTGTATGGCGATGTGAACAAGACAACGTGTAGTTCCTTGTAGGGAATCTTGTCAATTTTGTGTGTGATGATACCTCTGCCTGCAGAGATGTTGCTGTATTGCCAGGGCGTGGCAATGATGATATCATCAAAGGCCGTCCGGACAGCTTGGTTGTCCCCCACGGAAATGGCATATTTTTTCAGCGCGCGTGCAACACTATTGGGGCCCTCAGGCTTGAAGTTGATGGCTTTGACCGTGGCGTTGCGGTAAAACTTGGCACCGCTGGCTTCAATCATCTTGTCAAATATCTGCCAGTTGCCGCCCCGGACGGCTACGGCACCGTCCGTCGCAAACGAGACCATCGTTTCCAGCCCGTGAATGTGCGCTAGGTTGGAGCCGTAGTTGACGCGGGTGGCCGGCTGTAGAACATGGCGGCAAAAGTCCTCGTTAACTTTGGCGTCGGCCAGAAATTGCTCGCCGGTGACACCAGTGACGCGCTCGAGGCCGAGCTCGTAGGCGCGCTGTGTAAGTGAGCGAAATGGGAAAAAGGGCGGATCGTACAGCTTCAGAAACGTGCCGACGACAGTCTTGACCAGGCTGACGGCGCGGTATGGGCTCATGCCATAGCGCCACCACATGCGCGCCGCCTCCCACCACCAAGAGCTGCCGCCGTCGGTCGTCTCGAAGACGATGTTCTCGCCGTCCCAGATGATGGTTAGATCGCCTTTGCTGGATGGCATCGGATCGTTGAGCGTCAAATTGAAGTGCAGCGCAGCATCGTGCATGATGCGATTGGCAGTGACAAAGATGGAAGCGCCAAGCTCGACGGGCAGCTCCCCGGTTGTCGGGTCATCGTAGGCGTGCACGGTGAGGGTACGGCCGCCGACGCGGGGCGTCTTTTCAAAGATGGTAATGTTGATGGGGAGGTCTTCGTCGCGCGCGTATTGACTGAGATGATAAGCAGCTGATGCACCGGCAGCTCCTGCGCCTGCGAGGTAGAATCATGTTAGCAATGGCTGGCTTGAGGGTTCTTGTTATTGTTGTAGGCGACATGGTACCCCACGGGGAAAGTTGTCACTGTCACATGCTCGGAGGCATCGTATAACCTCCCAAGTCTCGCGGTCCAATATCACAAACAACAAGAGTTAAGAAAAAAAGTTATCCTTGAACCTACCGATAATGGCTACATTTCGCACCGATTCACGGTCACGAGTCTTGCGTGGCGGCGCCGCACCCAGCGCGCCCGCCAGGCTGGTAAAGACAACCACCCAGCGAACTAATGTGGCAACCATGATTGGATAGCGAAGATGCGGGATAAAGGAAAGAAGAACAGCAGGACAAGAGAAGAGTGAGTTTAAAGTAAATGGGGAGAGTAGAGGACTCGCTCCCCCAAGAGAATGAATTAGAAAAGGATGGTAGCGGACCACTGTTGCATGGCGAGAGCATGCGTCTGAGAAAGGGTCGAGATGGAATGAATGGCAAAAGAAAGAATGGCATGTCACGGGGGGCCGAGATGTTTGTCTTTCCAAGGGACCTTGAGCACCCCTGTATTTGCAGCCTAAAAAAAGGCCCGGACCAGGCTTGTGAAGTCCCTTTGGCTCTCTGTCTCGCCCTCTCCAGGGCAGCTTGGGCGGCTTCCGCACTTCCAACACTGGGTGCAGCCACTGCAGGGCGGCGCACGGTCGCGGCTGGCCCGGCCGGGTTGGGGGCGCATGGCTGCCTGAAAAGGTGCACTCAGTCACCCTCAAGAGGCTCACTTTTTGCAACGAGTACCTAATACAAGCATTTATCATTGTAGATGTACATATTCTAAAGCTCATGTCAGGATATTCTCATTTCAACATCTTCACACCACTCTTGTCAGCCGACACCGCTGCTATAGTCAAGCAGCCAGCCAGCCCAGCCAAAGCTTTGCGCTGCTGCGGATGCTCGGATGCGCCATCTCAGCGCGGCCTGCCTGTGCTCCGGCCTCGTTCCGCCCTCTGTAACCTGCAAGGTACCCAGACGGTACCTAACCAGCAGGCACCCACAACGCACTGCCGCTCTCTGCCACTACTGGGGGAAATGGCTCATCGCGCAACACATGTGTGATGGTGTTGCATATCTAGGTTGCCCTTGAGGAGCACACACTCTTCATCACCTTGCAGCAGTATTCTTCAATGACTACGTACATCGTGAGCGAGCGGAACGGCACCTCTCATCGGAACCGGATCGTGCCCTGGACAAGCCTCCTCCCCACATCATCAGACTGGCCGCGCCCGCAACATCGCGCACCAGGTTAGGTGGCGGTTAGGCCACCTTTAATTCACGCCAGAATACATCGGTAGGCAGTTCACCGTTCAAGCCCCAACAATCATTACAAGCATATCATGTGAAGAAAGCAAAGCTTGTATAGTTTGTTCACACACGTGGTGGTAAGGAAACCTTCAATTCATGCCACCAGACCACCATTCAACTCCAGCAGACATCATAGGCGTATCCAGTGAAGAAAGTGAAACTTGGACTTTATTTGCACAAGCCAGCTGTAAATTGTACCGCAGGTGGTAGTCGGCCTGCTTTTATGAACTGTCCATTCTTTGTGCTCCTCCTCGTCTGCTAACAATACACAACTGATTCAGTCGCCTGGCTGCCTCATCTGAGGCCGCCGATGGGGGAATTATACGTAAAAAGAGGCCTCAAAGTCAGCCGGAAAGAAAATGCATCAAAACACCCAGTGAACGCCTTGCTGAATCCCAAACAAAAATTTCCAGCTCAACATATCGTCAAAGCGGCGGTTCGCACATGCCGTGATTGCAAAGCCACAGGTGCCAGCAATCGCTGACCACCGTTCAACATAGAGTCATAATCGCTTCGGGCTCGCAAACCTCCACAAAGCGTTGACTCGAATGCTCTCCTCGCTCTTTCCATGGTTCGTCCATCCGCTATTCTGCCCCCACATCTCCACTCACGCCTCTTCCTCTTCATCTTCATCGTCGCTACTAGAAACACTCTTGGTTCGGCCTCGTGGTGTTCCTGCAGCAGCCACTGAGCTGCCAATTGAGTGACGGGGAATCTCTTGCAATGAGATAATGTCAGGCACCTCATCATTGGCTGGTATGTCGTACATGCGCTCCGCTCCAGACTCGTCGTCGGGGTCATCTCCTTCCTCGTCGCCGCTACTCAGATCCACACCGTCTGGATAGTCGTCCGACTGTTCCATGCCTCTGCGGCTCGCGTGAATTTCTGAATTCAGCGGCATAGACTGCGATTGTGACTCCGAACCCGACATGTCTTCGTAGTCATATGAGTCGTCACTGCTAAACGGTGGGAAAAAGATGACAGGTGGTGGCAGTGGCACTGGTGTGAGTCTCTTAATACGACCTGACGTATATTCGATTTCTACCCCCGGGGTACTGCATCGCGAAGATGGTCTTGATAACTGTGGCGCCGGGGATGACGTCGACATGACTGCCAATCTCGCAATGATGTTGTCGGTGGTTTGTGTCCAGTTACCTTCGCTGTACTTGGTCATGGCACCTGCCGCATCACCTTTCGGCCGCTTGGTGGTGACAACCACCATGAAATGATCGTCTGGCAGGACACCGCCCAGCCCACATGGCTCAAGCGGGTGAACCTCGAGATATTGAGGCTCATCCGACCAAGAAAATTCAATGTCGGCATCAGCAGTTTCGTCGCCGGAATCCGTAGCAAAGCCAGGAGGCTCTTCTTCGTGGTCAATTTCCATGGGTGCAACAGAGGAGGCAAGGGGCATCGGGTGGCTGAGCGGCCGAATACCGATGTTGGACCCAGATGGGGATCTGTATAGCGGCCGGTGTGCTTGAGTCAAGCTCGCGTTTGCGTCCTGTCCGCTCGACATCATGTAGGCAGTTGGCGAAACATCGCCTGGATCGCCAGATAAATCAGTGCAGAAAGGTGCACCGCCGTAATAAATAACAGCGCCATCGCGGCGACGCTTCTTTCGGTTCCATGAGCCCGAACCACTGTGGTCATATCTCGACTCGCCCAGATTGCTATCTTCGACTGGACCAAACGACGACAAAGTGTCGTTCAAGGAAGCTATACCATTTGAGGAGTCCTGTCGAACAAACAAGGGCTTATAGTGAAAGCTGTCGGACGAGGAAGAGATCTGGGGCCCAAACTTGGAATTGTCCTTGCTGGAACTGCCAGAGTCACCTGTAGAACGGCCGATCATTTGACGTTTGCGCTTCAACTTCCTCGATACCTTGGTACCGCTGCCGCTTGGCCGCTCACTCATTTCAGAGCTGTCGATGGAGCTTTCGCTAGTAAGCTTGGTGCCCTCTGACCCGCCGCGCCAACGAATCTTGCGGCCGTCAGGCGAGAGCTGAAACTTGGTGCTCATCTCCGAGACAGCAGCACGAACGAAGTCTGGTGTGACATTAATCATGTGCAGCTGTGCCAGACTGCAGAGCAGATTCAGATATACCCAGCCTTCGGCATCAGGCGCGACATCTGGTGTTTCTTGGGTTGCGTCGGGAAGAAGTTCCGGGGGTACCAATCCCAGATGTCGAATGTATTCCATATTATCAGCAGGAACTTGGGTGCGGTCGGGATCAAGATCATTTGGCCGAGTCGGCCGTTGCTCTGGAGGCGATCGATCGGGCGGGGAACTATTTGTGCCGTTGCCTGTGGATTCTGTCTGATCTCCGTTTGAGTGTGAGGCTGAATTGTTATCCCGGGATCGACTCTTCTTATTCGAACTTCCGGGTGGGAGGATGCGTGCCTCTCGAGCCGGTTCAGACTTGACATCTGTCTGCTGCGGCTGCGGCTGCTGCAACTGTTGCGACTGCTGCAACTGTTGCGACTGCGCAGCTTCCCAGGTGAGTGTAGGAACGGAGGGTGGTGCTAGTGCAGAAGCCGCCATAGGCTGATGAGGAACAGTGTGCAGAGGTAACGGTCGGCGTCCGAGACGACCGTTGATTTTTCCAGTGAAGAGGTGTTCTAGTCGACGAACGACGACCTTCTTTCTGTCTTTGTCTGTCATGGCAACATGTTTCGGATACAGGCCTTCGGGAATGTCTCGAAGGTAGCTCTCTACCTTTTGCTCGGATGATCTGATGCCGCTTTGGTGGCTGCCATGACGGCCGAGTGAAACGGCCGAAGAGTGCGCACCCGTTGACATGGACGCATATGCCGAATCAACGGGGCGGGTGTGAGAACCAGATGTGGACGAGGCATGTTTCGAGCCAGATCCTGAATTCAGTTTCTCGTGTGATGATTTCTTCTGTGCTGGCGAAGATACAGTGGACGAGTCACCGAGGTTGGCGGCGAACTCGCGCAGAGTCGTCTCGAGCTCGCGCTTCTTGCGCTTAGGCAGGCCGTGGAATTTGATCTCAAACAGCTGCTCCTTGCGCAATGTGTCGGGTCCGCGTTGCTTGTAGCGTTTAAGCTCATCCTTGAGCTTCTGGATCTCGACTGTCAAATCGTCGATTACGCTGCGGTAGTCATCGGCGCTGCTGCTTTGCGTTTCTTGTGGACGTGGTTGAAGATGTTGAGGTATAGATAAATTCTTGTGGCCGACTCTTTCTTCAGTAGAAGATTCCGAACTCTTGAGGAAAAACGGAGGGTCAACTAGAAAGCGCGGTCAAGTTAGCGATTAGGCTCGCAGCCGATAAATTTTCCCCTTCCTGCGCTGTTAAGTGTGCATACCATCCATTACATTAGAGTCGAATGTTGCCGTCGCATTCTCGTTTGAGCGATCGAACCATTTTTTCGGATCGCTTTGGCCAGTGACATGACTGTCGCCCGACGAGTTTCGGCGCGGAGACGAGTGAATGTTGCTAGGCTTTGAGCGTGCGGAGCCGGGGCTAGCGCGGAGAGATGCATCGCGGGTGAGGCCAAAATGGTTCTGCAGTGTGAGAGAATTGCCGGGCGAAGCCCTGCGAGGATGGGATATGATAGCGGCTCTATCGGGGCCTGTTGTGGCTGTTTGCATTGTTTGCTATTGCATCCGAAGATGATTTAACGAGGAGAAAAATTCGAAGAGGTTTCGAACATGGTTCGATTTTGCCCTGGATCGCGATGGAAACCCTGGATGGAGCGCGCGAACCACTGAGCGCAAAGCAAGGGTCCAAGGGCGAAGGAAAATGACGTGGCTGTCGTCAGCGGCGGAGCTGAGTCTGCTCTGCCTACAGCGACAGAACTGGCTAGAAGAATAATCGTCGGTTAGCTGGCTGGGCCGTAATTGCTGTAGCGGGGGATGCTGCTGGTGTGAGAGTGGGTCGATGTGGTAGTGTGACGGGCGTGATTGGACAGTGATGAAAGCCATCGCGATCGCTCTGGGAGTTGGCAAAAGCATTGCCAGTTTACGCACGGCAAGGCGGGCAAAAGAGGGAAATAGTGACTTACGAAGCGAGTATTTCTTTGGCTAAGTGCAGACGTTGTGGGAGACAACGCGGAGAAAGGCGACCGGCAAAAGGAAGTAATATTGCCGAAACTGCAATGCGTCGAATCGAAGATTGAGATATTCAGAGGCTGGACAGCTCGGCTTTCGAATCGAAATAAATTGTTTGTTGATTTCGAGAGGTGGACTGCGTCTTTGACGGTTCTCCGAGGTAGCAGAATCAAGTGTAGTGGTGAAGCGTCGATCCTTGTGTTCTCGGCGAGGATAGGCGTGAGGCGTGCGACAGCACTAGTGCACAAAGGCGCAACTAAATACTGGAACTCGCGAAGTAAGGGCTTCGCCGAGGGAAGAAAGAAATGATGAATGCAGGGGTTGTCGTATCGAAAGATTCCCAGCTATTGGTAGAGCTGGATGGTAATGCGTGGATGTGTTGCTGTCAAACGGCTGGTATAATTGGCGGACGCTGGCGTTGCCACGGTGGTGCTGTGGGAGGTGCTGCAGTGGGAGGTGCTGGTGGGTTGGATGCGCGCGGCCAAGACTGTGTGTCGAGGGTGGCCGAGGGGGGCGGTTGTCTGTTCAGATTTCGGAGGCGCGAAAACGTCGTGTGAGTGAAGGAGAGATGAATAGGTTTGGTATCGACGTGAACCAGTCAATGAAGAAGAGGAGGAAAGTTCGTGAACAGGAACGCCAAAGAGTTGGCGAAATGTCGAAAGGGCAGGCCTGCTGTGTGACCCACAGGTCTAGAGGTGTGGCGGAATAATGTGCAATCGAGACCCAGGAGCCCTGTAGTGGCAGGGTGTGTCGAGTAACAGCACCACAAGGCGAAGAGGAATTGTGGGATTTGACAGTTTGAGAGTGTGTTTTAGTGGCTCAGCAGGATGAGTAGCAACGATTACTGGATGATGGGCAGGAACGTGGCAACGGGCCTACAAGGGGAAAAGAGTAATTGTGCCACGGTAATTAATTACACGTTTAGCCACAGCGCGGCGGAGAGGCCGGCCCTGCACCTGCGCACGCCTTGCTGCAAAACGATTTCCGGCATTTCTGGGGGACGCGGGCACGCGGGCACGGCGGGCTGGGCCTCACTGCCACTCTCTCCGGCCGCTGAAGCTGCCGTCTGCGAGGCTGTGGATTCTGGTTAGGCCACGGGAACAGCACGCTACAGGCACGCCCTCTGAGCTAGCCTCCGCCTCCAGCAACGGCTAGTTGGCACTGTGCTTGCGATCGACCGGGTGCGAAGACGCCGCGCAGAACTGGCGCAGATTGTCCCGATGCACAGTGCCGACCTGCGCCTAAGTCACTGTGCCCGATGGTCTGCTGTGTTTGTTCGATGACCACGAATTTTGGTGAGGCGAGCAGACGCGATGAAGCGAAAATAAATATCTACAAATTTGTGAATTATATTAGAAGTGGTCAAGTCAATATGCGACGAGCTCATGACCTTTTGCTTGAGGGTAAATCTCTTTTCGTGTTTTTTTTTTTTTTTGCGTCTCTTCATTCACCTGTCGCGATGATGCTTCCGTATGCTAAAAGACTCGAACATTGACGTGTATCGATCGCCAGTGTCGACTGCACCGCCGTCGCCCAGAGCCCCAACTGCTTACCTGTCTGTAGCAGCTTTCGCCGAGACTTATTGTCCATGTTGTTTTCCGCTTGCCGCCTTCCTTCGGCGGACGTGTGGGCGGAGGAAGACGGCCGCAAGGGTCTCGTCGATCGGGCTCTGAGCCGTCATCGCGACCTCGGATGAAGAGGCTTCTCCGGACTGCAACAGGAGACCGGATGTCGGTTTTTGGGATTCGAAAAGCCACTCATTCATGCCAGAGCAGGTATTTCTCATTTTTGGCAATGTGATTTTTCCCATATTCCCGCTGCAAATTCCCATTTTCGGGGTCAGATATCGCTCGACCTCACCCACGCAACCATTCTAACCCCACGCCCCGTCTGTCCAGCCCCACACCCAACATAAGGCCCACTCGGATCCACCAGGGGTCCAGAGCTCGATTCGTCCAAAACCTCTCGATCTCAAAGCTTTGCAGCTTTCGCTTGGATCGGGTGGCCAAACACCCTGTTAGCCCCGGTGACGTCGCCCATCAAACATTGCAGGTTCATGGCCGTGCCGCGTCTGACCAACTCACTCTTGGGAGTCTTGACTCCGCGACCCTTTTTTTTTTTAGGGGCGCTTTAGACTCGCAGTCGAGATGATTTTGACCGCCAGAGCGCGGAGAAAAACGTCCTGCCTTGCCCATTATTAGCCTACTATTTAGGCTACTATTCAGCAGGGCCTCGAACGCCAGTTCAGGTGAACTGGTAGTACTGAGTCTCAGCACGCAAGGCCTGGGCCAGTCATTAAATCATTTGTCGCCGTGCTCTGTCGTGCCTTGCATTGGCCGGCCGACTGCGTTTTGCTTCTTTTCACCCATCAGATCGCACACGAATTGACGGGACAGACAGGCACCCCGCTCTCTTGCTGCTGTGAATCCAAGTTTACGGCCAGTGACATAGTCGTGACAGTCACTAAATCAATTGTGTGCTCCACCTGCGTGCTAGACCTACCTCACGCCAAAATGTCCCGCCGATCAGGGTATCACCATGCAAAGTTTGTGCCCGTCCGCAATTCCCATTCCACGAGGTTCCAAAAGTTTTTCGATTTGGAGTTTCCCTCGAGCTCGGGCTGTGGCGGCACCAGCATGTCAGACGCCGCTCACCAGCGCCGGCCCGTGGCCCGTCGATGCTCCTGATTGATAAAGACGGGTCAACATGTAAAATATGCATGTGCCATGATTAGCATGAGTGGCAATTGATAGCAGATACCTATGCTTTGCCGGCTGTGCGCGCCCAGAATTCGCCGCTTCGCGATCCTCCAGCTAACCAGCTGGGGCTTGAAGTCCGAAATTTGATCTCTTGAAATTTGTCTTGCAATCGCCATCTTGCCGCGCCGGGCCCAAGTCCCATCTCGATCGCCCTGCCGGGTAGTCTACCCCTAACTGTCGGCGTGCACGTCGACGCATCATGGTTTTGTCATGCTGCGCAGTACATATTCGGAAATGTGCCACCACCTGTAAATGTAATAGATGAATGTGATGTATATAGAACACACTCGAGCATGCAGAATCCCTGCCAAAACCTATCATAACCCTTCATTGCGCCAAATGAGTGTCCTCAGAACAGCGCTTCCCACGACTCGACTCCTGCTCCGTCCCCAAGCCATTCTCAAAATGTCCACCTCCAGCAACGCCCCCGGCGCACAGTTCGAGCACCGCCAGACGTACGACTCGTCCGACTTCACCCCCGACAAGGCCAAGTCGCTCCCGCTCTCGCCCGCGCGCCAGGCCGTCGTGGACGACATCCTCGCGCTGTACTCGTGCCGCCCGACCGTCGACCGCATCAAGCGCTACACGCCCGACGCCGTCTACGACGACCAGTTTGGCTACTGCGACAACCGCTACAAGATTGCCGCCCAGTGGTTCGGCCTCGCCAAAATCTTCACCGCCAGCGAGAACACCGGCTACGAGGTTGTGCGGGACGACCCGCTCCTCATCCAGTTCAAGAGCCAGCACAAGTGGACGTTTCCCGTCCTGCCCAAGACGGTCACGCTCAACTCGATGCTGTCGCTGAGCCTCGACCCCGAGACGGTCGAGAGCGACTTTATCCGCGTAAAGTACCACAAGGACCAGGCCAACGAAAAGGACTATAGCCATGATGGCGTAGGGTTCAGCCTGAGAAAGTGGCAGGCGGATCAGCTCCCCAAGTATCTCAATGATGAGCAGCTCAAGCACTTTGAGGCTGACAAAAATGTGCCCCCTCAAAAGCCGATGGAGCCGTAAACTACCAAGATAGATGTATCTCGAAACTTATAACGATACCATTGCGCAGTCTCATCACATGCAATATGACTTCGCCATACAGAGTACAGAACCGCTATAGTATAACTTTGTCTATCAATTCATTCTATGTCATATCAACTTTTCCATGTCTGCTTCTACTAATGCACCACACCACGCCCGACTCCCGCTCGCCCAACAATCACAACCACACTCATCAAAGAAATGGTCTCATCATCATCATCATCTCCACCGAACCTAATCGGCGCTACGCTTGAGGTCCTTATCCAGAAGAGACTCGCCAGTCATGTCCTCGGGCTGAGGCAGACCCATGGCCGCGAGAATGGTGGGCGCGACGTCACCGAGGACACCGCCGCTCTTGCGCAGGCTCCAGCCCTCGGGCGCGTTGGCCATCAGGAACGGCACCTTGTTGGTGGTGTGGCTGGTCTTGGGCTTGCCGTCGGCAAACTTCATCTCCTCGGCGTTGCCATGGTCAGCAGTGACAAACAGAATGTAGCCGCTCTTCTTGCAGCCCTCGAGAATCTTGCCGATGCCCTTGTCGGTGGCCTCGCAGCCAACGACGGCAGCGTCGTAGACACCAGTGTGGCCGACCATGTCGGGGGGAGCAAAGTTGTTCATGACAAAGGGGAAGCGGTCCTCGCCCATGCGCTTGACAACTTGATCGGCGACACCATCGGCGGACATCTCGGGTGCGAGATCGTAGGTCGCAACATCCTTGTTGGAGGGAACGAGATCCTGGTTCTGGTCGCGCTCCTCGAGAGGGAAGACCTTTTCCACACCACCGTTGAAGAAAAAGGTAACATGGGCATACTTCTCGGTCTCGGCAATGTGGACCTGCTCGACGTTTTGCTTGCCAAGCCATTCAGCCAGAACATTGTCCATGCGCTGGGGCTGAAAGGCGACCTCAAAGGGGTAGTCGGTCTTGTACGTGGTCATTGTGACGAGCTCCTTGATCTTGGGGTAGGAAAAGTCGGGGAGGACTGATCGGTCAACGTCGCCAAGAAGTTGGGTAATCTGGCGAACACGGTCGGAGCGGTAGTTGAAGAAGAACACGGTGTCATTGTCTGTAGTTGGTCAGTAATGGCTATGAATACGCTGTCGCTGTTACGTACCCTTGATGCGAGCGTTGTCGCCGCCAACAATGATGGGAGTTAGGAACTCATCCTTGTCCTTGGAGCCACCCTTCTCATACCGAGCTTTGACGGTGGCGACAGGATCATCACTCTCTTCGCCCTCACCAAGGCACATGCCCTTGAGGGCAACCTCGACACGCTCCCAGCGCTTGTCGCGGTCCATGGCGTAGTAGCGGCCGACGACCGTGGCAATCTGGCCGATGCCGACCTCCTTGATGTAGTCGACGAGCTCCTGCATATAACCAGCGCCAGACTTGGGGTCGGTATCGCGGCCGTCGCCAAAGAAGTGAACAAACACCTCCTTGACCTCGTACTGCTTGGCGGCTCTCAAAAGAGCGTTCAGGTGAGTCTGCTTCGAGTGCTGTCGTTTGCGTCAGGATATCACATTCAAGCAGTCGTTTATATCGGACCTCCAACTTACAACACCACCGTCCGAAACAAGACCGCAGAGGTGCAGACGGCCATTGCCCTTGGCTGCACCTTCAAATGTCTTCTTAATGACGTCGTTGTCTTTGAGCTCGTCCTTCTTGACTGTTTGATCGATGCGTACGACGTCTTGCCAGACAACACGGCCGGCGCCAATGTTGAGATGGCCGACTTCGGAGTTGCCCATGAGACCCTCAGGCAGGCCGACGGCCAGCGACGAGGCCTCGAGCTCAATGTAGCCGGTGGCGCTCTTGTAGAGCTCGTCCATGACCGGAGTCTTGGCATTGGTGATGGCATCGCCGTCCTTGGGACTCTCCTCGGAGGGAACACCCCAACCGTCAATGACGACTGTTTGCGCGGAGAAGAAACATGATTAGCCAGGCGAGTTCAGCGTAGACGAGCATGTAGCAGCAAAGCAGCACCGAGTCCAGCCGTTGCCTCGCGGCGCCACGCGGCTCGGCCGGTGGCGGCCCAGCCATGGCAGACATGGTTTTGTAGCGAGAAGACGGCGATGACTCAGCCATGATTCGGCTTGCCATGGTTCGGCTTGATCGCGCTCGCTCTCGCAATGGGTGCAAACGTGACGATGCCGCTTCGTCGCGATGGTGACGATGGCGGGGCAACATTGGATTGGAGGGGCTGCTCAAAGTGGGAGAAGGAAACTTACTCAGACAAGCCTTTTGCTCTGTCTTGACGGGGGAAGACATGTTGAAGGCGACAGATAGGTGGTATTTTAGGAGTAAAAAAGGCAAATAGCTGCGAGAAGAAACTATTTGAAGCAATTGATCAGGAAAACGCAAGAAAAAAGAGTTGATGGGTAGCAAGGGAAGTATCTTATCTGCGTGATTTCGCTACATCGGCTTATCGCTGGAGCTAAGCTCCGCCTGCGAGTAATAAGTTGGCGCTGAGAGGGGCGCCGGAACAGTGCTTGCAGCAGTGCGTCATGGCGGCCGTGTCTGCCAGCCAAACGTATGTAGGTACTGTACAATAGCGTCGTCAATTATATGAATTTACCCTTCTGCCATTTTCGGCGTATGACTGATTTCATATTTTAAATTTACGACTCCAATTATTTCCGTCTCATTGCCCAAATCTAGCAGCCGATTGCCCGCCGGCGCTAGACGCCCCAGGGCCGTACTGTTGAGCTAGCACTGTGCAACGTTGGTAGCCTCACGAGGCTCTCTCTCGCCTCAAACCATCAACAAGACACAGACCCCCAAGAAACAATGGCCACCGACGCCCAATCCCTGGCCCTGCCGCCGACGCTCTCCCCCGACAGCCTCGACGCCCTCTCCGAGCTCGCCATCGTGCTCGCCAAGGTCCGCACGAGCATCCAGTCCTCGTCGGGCCTCGCGACGGGCGCCACGCCCAGCACCACGACGGCCGTCGCGGGCGGCCAGCCGCTGTCCTTCAAGGACGTCCCCGGCGCGACCGACGCGCTCAAGCACAAGCTCCAGCACGCCCGCGCCGAGGTGCGCGCCCTGCCCGACATGGACCGCACCGACGGGGAGCAGCGCCGCGAGATTGCCGAGCTCGAGGCGCGCATCGTCACGCAGCGCGCCCTGCTGGAGCGTCTGCGCGACGACGGCCTGCGGTTCGGCAAGGACGGCGACAAGATGGACATTTGAAATACTGCTACACAAAATTTTCTTCTTCTTTCTGAGACGGAAACACAAAATCACACAACTGCATTACTATGGGCGTTGCGGACTGGAAACCTGGGAAAAGGCTTTGATGCGGATTCGATTTTTTAGAGGGGACACTTGACGAGCCTTTTGGCCGATCAAATTTGACACGGAGTTATGATTTACATATTAGCTTCTAGCTATCTGACACAATATCATCTTGGTGAAATGCCAAGCTTGGCCAAAGTCTCATCCACACTTGCCCCCGGTCGTCCTGGCACGACCTTTGTCCAGACTTCGTCGCTCAGAATCTGTGCCTCGCTCATTGTTGTCCAATTAGGGCTGTGGCCGGCCTTGAGCCACTTGAAGTCATCAACCTGGTCCCATTGATTTTCAGCAGCCTTGTCCGCCTCCGTCATCTAGCCCGTCATTAGTCCGCCGCATATTCAAACCAACGCAACTCCTCATTCTCAAAACAAGACTTACATAGCATGCTGGGAGGGGAGCGAATCGCAGCCCCGAGCAGTCCTCGATGATGGGATGGCTCGTGCAGTGCAGGTATATGTCAACATTCTTGCAGTCGTGGATGCGCACCTGATGCGCTACCAGCACGAGGATGCTGTCGCTGATGCCCGTGATGTGAACCGGCCCCGCGACCCGGCCGGCCACAATGAGGCTCTTCTTGATGGCACGCATGGCCAGACCCGGGAACGCGTGGCCCTGCGACGTGGGTATCGACATGTCCACGATGCAGCCCGTCAGGTCCGTCAAGCTGCCGGATGCCGTCGCCATGGCCGCGGATGAGGGCAGTATGATGTGCAGACCCGTCTGGTTGGAGATGCCAATCGTTTTGGCCGCAGAGAAGCTAGGCTTGCGGATCGAGGCCGCGCTGGGTCTCGACAGCTCCGCATTGTAGTCCCTCTCGGACGGCAGCTCCCTCAGCTCGTCATCGGCCTCCCCGCCGAGCTTGGGCATACCGGGAGGAACAGTGGGCTGATGCTGATTCCGTGAGTAACTTCCCGAGAGTAGACGAGGATCGTTCTCCGGAGCTCCCATGTCGACATGCTTTGCTGTGCGCTTGAATTGAAATCGAGATTTGGGCGCAAGTGCAGCGGTAGTCTCACCAAGCTTCTCTTGGAGCCCTTTTATCACCTAGTATACGACAAGTGTTAGTTCCTGATGACTCGAACAGGAAGCAACATGTGCCTCGTCTTTACCTCGGAATATTGCTTGCGATCATACGCGGGGGTCGTGTCGGCGACGTCAGCCACTTCATTCTGAATCTTTGAAATGCCAGCAAGGATGTGATCGATGGCTTCTTGGCGTTCTCCTGCCACTGTAGAGATGGATCTTAACTCCTCAATCTGGTCCTGAAGTACTGCATGTGACGAAGCCCGATTAGCGTCCGGCCCAGTTGGGCAGAATGAAGACATGCTTACCAGCAACATGGTCCAGGAAAGACCTGTGGAAGCGCTGCTTGGAATCTGTGCTTGCAGACATGATGAGTTATTCAAACTGTCGTTTTGTGATGCACTTCACAAAGCCTTCGGCTTGAGAGGATCGACGGCTGTCGCAGAACCTCGGCGCTCGTTCGTGTTAGCGGGCGTGGTGGCAGCGGGGACACAAAGTAGCGTGCAGACTGTCACATGAGGTCGTATGGCCCAACAAAGACGCACGACCAAATATGTCATACAAGTAAACAAAAGATGAGAATGTATTGATGAAATTGCCAAGGCAGCCTGAAAAGAACAAGCTTCAGTTTGAGGTCGCGAGACCGAACCCCACCTTTTGAGTTGGGTGCGCCCCTCCTTTTGAAGCTGCCTCTTATTAGCTGCTTGCAATACCCGACGCATTTTAAGCTCCGGGTATCCGTGTCTATGACATCGGTTAGGCAACGTTGAGTCGCTAGCTTAGGCAGCTTCGAACAAGTTTAGCGGCTTCATATTGCAAGGCCGACATGCCTGGCCATGGTAAGCCAGGTGACTCTCCAGGCTTTAGCTAGCGCAGATCTAGTCAGTCTTCACAACGTGCATTCGGAACTCTCATCAGCGCTTGTATAATATTCTACTGATCAGTTGCATCATGTACATCAATTAGGTACTCTAAGTCGGCCATTCATGCCCCGCCGCCCGCCACCGTTTGTCAATGGCGGTATATTCGGTAGCTGGAAAGGCTTCTTCTTCGGCGTCTCTGCATTCAGCGCTTGCCACATGTCCCACATGGTCGCTCGTCGGGCCGGGAGCATGCTGTATTGGAGGCTGTACAAATTGCGCCGGTTAATGGGCGGTACAAACTGCCCTGTCAAAAGGCACAGAAATACACGCGGGGAGAGATAGTGTTTGCGGATTCGCTCGGCCATCTGAAAATATTGGTTGAACATGGCTTTGAAAGAAAGAGGTACAGACTGTCATGGACCATGTTAGTAACTATGCATGAACTGTAGGCAAAGTCATTAAACTGACCTTGAGGTAAATGACCGATGTTGGAGGTTCATTTACATCAAGCTTGAGGGGTCTGTTATCGTGGGCATCGCGCAGTTCAAACCGGATGCCGCCTAGACAACGAGTTAGCATGTACTGCAGGCTGGATCATCGTATCGCTCTTACCGGGGAGTCGCCTAGAATCCTTGACTCTAAGCATAAGGGCGAACAATGGGAAATGGTTCAGGCACGAGAGCAAGGTATCGAATCCTGCCTTCATCGAAATAATCATCATGCGGGCAACCGCAAAGTTAAGGTAAAAGACACCAACAGTCGGGAGCAAGAACGACAGAAGGGTGAACAGAATCGTGCCGACAAGAAGTTGGTCGAGATCGTAGTCGCATGAATCGATACGGTTGCGTAGGACGTTATGTTTCTTTCCGCGAAAGAGATGGAAGAGCGATTGCAAGATTGTCAGCTGCCAGTGATATATACGAGCTGACGCAAGATAAAATGAATAAATATGCACTGTCAGGGCTGAAAGCAGATCGGAGAGCATGGCCAAAGGCATACTGGCTCCTGCAAACGAAGAAAAGCCGATAAACCATACGACTTTCGGTAGCGCTGGAGCGAGGGCGTCAATGCAGTCTAGGATATATTGTCAGTATTACGGAGGATATTCCGTGCAGACAAACTCACTCGACCAGTATGTTATCACCCAGAGGAACAGAGCACCTAAGAAGCTCGCCAGTTCGCCATTGAGCTTGAGACCAGCGGGCCATCCCATGAGCCAAGAGATACTGCTTTGCAACGCATCTACAGTGTAGACGCGCAGCAAGTCGTTGATCTTCATGGACACCCAATCCGCGTTCTCTATAATGTAGGATCCAATGGCAATCCCGATGATGACATCATTGGCAACAAGCCAAAGACTGTTGTAGAAACGAATGTAATCTGGGTGACTCGTTGTCACACTAGCCCAGTCCATTTTGCGCTGCCGGAGCGTAATATACTGCATGGGCCAGTAGCAAAACTGCAACAGGCGGATTTCAATTTGTTGTGCAGTGGCGGACACGTCTTTGACTGCTGCGTAGCCTGGCTTCATACGAAATTCAAGGACGGCGAGGAGCATCTCCGCCATTGCACGATGGATAAATAGCAGCATCACAAATCCCTTTCGGATGACAGGAAATATGTAGACGACAAAGGCGTTCCACAGCTGCATAAGAATGTAGTTTCGCACCGCCGCAGTAGATTCGACGACTCTCTCAGACACGCTAAGACTTCGCTTGGGGCGTGGGCCAAGCTTGCCTGCATTCTTCTGCAACGACTGCTCAAGCTCCCAGGACCAATTGACTTGGTGAACAACTTTTTCGAGCGCCTTGTCCCGAGCAGAAGCGGGCCGATTGATAATGGAGTGCTGCTTGAGCTTGTTGACCAATCTGAGCTTTGCCTCCCGATTTTGCTTCTCGCGGCGTTCTTCCTCGCCTTCTGGCCCATCGGCTTTGCTATCGTCAAGGGCGTACCATTTATCACCTAGTGCAAGCGATATTGGATTGAGAGAAATGTATTGCATGCCTTTTGGCCGAGGTCGGTCGTATAGAATCAATTGAACACTCGAAGCTTTAGCACAAATGATTCGAGGTTCACGGGAGGCGCTGGTCGTCGCGCAGACCCATGATGGATCTACCAAGGCGTAATTGGTTGCATTCGAGACGCCGAGTACGTGCATAGAGGAGTGACCACAAAGTTCGTAAATGCGGTCCGAGGAATGGGGGCCGCTCCGGAAGAAGCTGTTGGATTTGAGGTGTATGTCGACATTGCGAGGCTAGTGAACAAGGTCAGTATTGCTGCATCGAGAGCGCGCGCTGGGTTTACTCCTCACATCCACGTCGTCTAAAACAGCAACCACAAATACATCGAGGGTTGAATTGCGCCAGCCAACCACTACGCCCGGACGATCGGACGAGCGAATGTCTGTCGGCCAGAACACGCGCATCAAACCATCATGTTCCACCATGACCAGGGCAGAGTCGGCTGGGAAACAGACAAAGATTGTCGTTGTTCGTCCGGTTCTGTTCAGAATGAGCCTCGGCGTCGTAGCTGTTCTCGAGCTGACACGGCAATTCCGGGCCGCCTTGGATGCTGCGCGAAGTTTTAGCTTGCAGTTGGGCATCTGCAGGTCAGGGTCACACCTACGAGATGCGTCTCTTTTTTGGCCAAGAGGTAGACTGGCAGAACGACAACGAAGAAGAGAGCGGTCAGTGCAATGACACCTTTGGCAGCGCGAACCTATTGAGAAATAAGCCGCATGTTAGTTCATCGCAACATCGGAGGAGTATGCGCTGCTGCGCGGGAAGAAGGGTCGACAAGCTCCCGGTGCAACGTACGGCGACTTGATATTCCCAGGCAAAGATAGCAAGCTCATACAAGCGAGTGACGAGGTCCCAGCGCGCAGTAGTGTAGCCAGCTACAAAGATGCCGAGGGTGAGGATGGAGAATGGGTGCATAGAGCTTTGCTTCTGTTACTGCTGGCCCTGCATGCCGTGGACAGAGGGGGGGATAGGAGTCGCGCGCGGGATCGAGGGGGGCAGCCTCCTGGCCGTCGAGGCAGTTCGCCGTCGGTTGGAAAGCTGATTGAAGACTTGGCGGATGGGGACAAGCAGTTGTCCTTACCTGGCCGGGACGGAAGCAAGGGAGCTCAACGAGGCGCAAAGGAGTTTGCAGAAAGGTGCGCTGCCCACTGATCTGATCGGCAGGTAGGTACCAATGATAAATTAGCCATATGTCGTTAGCTTGCGAGGGACAACGCGATGCCGCTACGGCGAACTGAAAAGCGGGTCAGAGTTCAAGCCAGCATGGCAGGTAAAAAATGCCTGTGTTGTGGAAAAGGCATGTTTAGTATGTGCGTTATCAGAAATTAGATGAACGTTTGCGAATTGTACAGAGGCGCCCAGCAACATCATCATATGAAGCCTGTCTTGAGTAATGCACGTGTCATTGGTGACGCCAGATGTTAGCGTCCTCCTTGCAAGTGCCACGCACTGTGTTGCAAAAAGGGAGAGCAGCAGCCATGGAGGTTCAAAGGTGCAATTGTTCCGCAAACGCGTGGAATTTAGATTGTCATGCACAATTCATTATACAATGTATTTAAAACAGAAATAGGACCAACACAATGGTCTCTATCCACCGAGCGGAGAGAAACAATGGCCAAGCAGCAGCCTGGCATAGCAACTGGCAAGTCCGTCGTCATCATGCCCAAAACGCCATAAAATGCAAGTAGTCGGGGACATATTATCCTGCATCGCAGTCAGTAAAAGAAGAATTCTAGACTTTAAATACGACCGTACTCTTTGGTTGCGACAGTCGTGCGTCGTTTTCTTTGTTGTCTTCCCGAGCTTCGTCGAGCAACTTGTCAATGCCGCGCTGCTTCAACGCCACCTGAGTTTGGTTAGCGAATACTCAGCGTCGGACAGAACCCGGTACGTACACCCAGACATTGCTGATATTGCTTGAAAAGAGGCTCGCACTCTTTGTTGTCCTTTTCGGCACCTCGAAGGTATTCTACACACCGTTAGTGACACCCTTCACTCTCCAATCCGCGCTCAGGTGCAGCTCACTTTCGCTGTACCATTTCAAGAAGCACGTATCGTAGCGCCTGGGCTGGATTAGCAAGTCTCATTCAGTGACAAGGTACAGGAATGCGTACTCTTTGATTTCATTGCATTCTGGAGCGAGTGACGCAGACATGGTGACGGATGTGCTGGAGCAAAGAAAGGTAACTAGGCCTGAGAAACTGTGGCGAGAAATCATGCCAAGGCAACCGGCCAGCGAATAATATCGACTAATTGGCTCAGCAGCGCCAGCTCCAGCTAGATTCTTACTGAAACGGAATATTTTGCAAAATTCGGGATTTGTAATTATCTTCGAGTCTGCACCGTGCCTTTTTTCTATTCATCACCTTTTTTTCCGCGGCGCGTTTCGCACGCAGTGCCTCGAGGCAGGCTGAGCCGCTGATTGGTCGCCTAGTCCTGCCGCTGAAAACGGCATGGAGCGAACTGCCAGTGCTGATGCCCGCCAAGGCCTAACTGCTACCCAGAGCGCCTGTTGATGCGGCGCAAAGCTCGAGTTGCGATGCTCCCCCAACCGCGTTGCACCGCGCCACAAGCTCTACGCGACAAGCAACCGCCTCGCGTCCTGGATCAATGCAGCGCGCAAATTAGCAAACCAAGCCGACCTCTAGAGCATTTTCGCAGAAATACAACATGGCGCCATCTGCCAAAGCACTCAGGGAAGCTCTCATCGAGGGTACTTGCGACGTCTTCAAGCTGGAGCCAGACACAACGTCCGTCAACAAAGTGCGCCACCATGTTGAGCAAAAATTGGGCCTTGAAGAGGACTTTTTTTCCGGCAAAGACTGGAAGCAGCAGAGCAAGGAAGTCATCAAGGAATATGTCGTGAGTCTTCAAACCCTGCCTTTGTCAATCGGTACAAATTGCCATTTCTTACACTGCACGCGACAGGGCAAATTGCTAGACGGCTGGACGCCCGAGGACAAGAAAAAGGACTCGAAAGCTCCCCAAAAGGAACAGGCCAAGGCCAAGGACTCGGAAGATGACGCGACGGGCTCTTCCTCGCCAGAACGAAAGCGAAAGCGCACTGCAGCCGACCCCTCCAACGACGACGACCTCGATGGCGAAGGCGAGCCCAACAAAAAGGCGAAATCCGAGTCAAAATCGCCAGACCCCGTCGTCGACGAGGAAGAAGAGTACTCGGATGTGATTGACGAGCCAGCCACCTCGAAGCGCAAAAAGACAAAGAAGGAGCCGGGACAGAAAAAGGCGGCGCCCAAGGCCCCGAAGCCCGCCAAGTCGGCCGCCGCGAGAAAGAATGGCGCCGCAGCGGCGGCGGCGGCAGCAGAGCAGCCCTCTGACCCGCTCGAGGCCGAGGTCAAGAAGCTGCAGGGCCAGCTGGGTAAGTGCGGCGTGCGCAAGCTCTGGCACCACGAGCTCAAGGGCTGCGACGACGCGCGGGCCAAGGTGCGGCACCTGAAGGGGATGCTCGCCGACGTCGGCATCGAGGGCCGCTTCTCCGAGGCCAAGGCCCGCGAGATCAAGGAGACGCGCGAGCTCCTGGCCGACGCCGAGGCGGCGCAGGAGATGAACCGCCTCTGGGGCATGGACTCGGGCGGGCGCAAGAGCCGCCACAAGAGCGGCGGCGGCGGCGGCAGCAGCCGCGGCGCCAAGACGGTGGTGGAGAGCGACGAAACCGATGCCGAGAATGAAGACGACCACCGGGAGGATGGTGGTGGTCATGGCGCTGACGACGGCGGTGGCGAGAACGAGGTGCATCAAGGAAACGGCAAGGATGACGACGACGAGGATGAGGATGTTAGCTTTGCGGCGAGAAGACGCAGAGCGCATGCGGATTTGGCTTTTCTGGGTGACGACAGCGACTCTGACTAAAAGAGTCATTCGAGGTCAGCAAAATAATTGAAAATGTCGGACAGGCGTTCAGAGAGATATGTGAAAGGCGTTTGGAGGCAACATGTTTTTAAAAGGCAAATGTCGGACAACTGGACGGCTCAACGGCATCAATCATTACTGTCTTGTATTTTAATTCTACCTTTTGCTCAATCAACTCAAGTGCCAGCTGTACTTATGCCCAGGCCTTGTACACAATACGCGCGCCATATGTCTCGCCCTTCTTGAGCAGCGTCATGCTCTTCCATTCTGGCACGTTGGCTGCATTCGTCCAGCGACCAGGCTCGCAGCAAAACGCCGATCGGGCACCGCGCGCTGGAGCGCCCTCGACGGCGGGCACGTCAGTGAAGTCGCCCGTGTAGAACTGAAACGACGGCTCGGTGCTGAGAACCTGCAGATGGATGCCCGTCTTGGGGTGCGAAGCCGCTAGGTGCAGCTGAAGCGGTTGCTTGCGTGTGTCAAGGGGCACGGAGGTCGGGGTCGCCGTAGTCGTGAAGCAGTTGTCAAAGGCGGGCTCCTTGACACCGAGATTGATTGTCTTGCCGGCCTCGACGCCGGGAAAGGTGGATGGCCCGCCCGTGGGCACGCTGGTGCCGTCAACGGGCAGGTACTGGCTCACACCAAGGCTGACCTGGGTACCGTCAATGGTCTTGCCGCCGCCGAGGTTAAAGTACGAGTGGTTCGTCATGTTGATCACAGTCTCGTCGGCGCCTCCAATAAGCTGCGCCTCGTACTCAATCCCCAACACCGTAGCCTGTTTGCCGTCAATCTGCTGCGTACCCGCCGTGTAAATCACCTTGATATCTAGAGCACCGGGGAAGCCTTCGTCCCCATCCTCGCTTCTAAGCGTAAATTGAACGCTCTCGCCACCTTGAAAGCCGTCGATGCCGGGAATCTGGCGCACGCCTACTGGACTTGGGCCCTTCCAGACTTTCTTGCCCCAGCCGACGTTGCCGCCATGGAGTGTGTTGCCGCTGTTGTTGGCGGCCAGAGGGTATGTCTTGCCGTTGACGCTGTCTAACTGGGCGCCCTTGATTCTATTGGCCACACGACCGATGGTTTCTCCGAAATACGGGCTGTTGTGCTTTTCGTAAAGCTCCTGTGTGGGGAAGCCCTGCACGATGTTGATGTCGTTGACATTGAAGGCCTGGATGATGGCACCCAATGGTAGGAAGCTGAAAACCGCGTCTCTAGCCATGATCTTGCGGCCAAGGTGTACTTCTTAGCTGCTGTATGGATATATAAAAAAGTCGGTTCCTCTGAAATGCCAAGATGGGACTTTTTGGATGAAAGATGGATGGTTTGTGGCGATGAAGCTTGTTAGTGAGCTCCTAGTCGACACTGGTGCGGAGTAGCTTCCTTCCCACCTTCCACACCAGTAGCTGGCTGGTCCACGTTCCGTCGTAGGTGGCTTCGTCATCTGACATGTGTGCTCCTGCGAAAAACCGGTTGGAGATGGCTACATTGTAGAATGCGCTAAAGTTGTACTTTATACAAAGAAACAGCCTGTACTCCGTATGGCCTGTGACATAGGTATTTGACGGCAGATGTGTGGATGCCTCTGTACAGCAGCTGTGCTTCCTGTACAGAGAGACAGCCTACCTGACTAGCCAACATGAAGTCACACAGCTACGACGATGGGCATCAATAGCAACTTAGTATACCAATTACCTCATGTTTCAGCTTGCTTCGAGATCTGGCAAACGGGATGTACCATAGCTCCATAGCCCAAACACCCAATCTCCCTTCAAGTCCGTCTTGGCTACGCCATACCAGCATGCGACCTAGTCAGCAAATGCTGTTCATGGCAGTGCCAACGCCGGGCAATGTAATTTGCGTCAGCCGCCTGTGTATTGAAAACAGCAACATGACCGCGCGCTGACAGGAGGTAGCACTCGGTACTTTCCCCTGTCTTAAATCGCGCCGCCATCTCATTCACCCACCCATCGCATTAATACCAACGCCCGCGCCCCACCACGAGGTAGCGCCTGAGTGTCCAATCTTGCCAGAACATCACCAATCCACCCTCCTCCAACATCACTTCTTGCAGCTCGCATCTTCTTCATACTAGGATAAGGAGATTCGGGTCGCATTCCCGGACTACTCTCTCGCCTGTGCTGCGCCAAGAATGGTGATGTGATCCATCTCAGGCCCAGTCCTGACGAATCCTACCGCACATCACCATGGCTTCGTCCTCTCCTCCGTTTCAAACACCTAGCAAACGCAGACGTGACCAGGAGACGCCGCTTTCGCCACTCAAATTCACGTTCAGCCTCAACAACTCAGAGATTGTCGAAGATGGCAGTAGCAGTCCTAGAACAACTGTAGCATATCGCTTCAAGGGACTCGATCTACAAAGCGGTGGGGTTGATGTCGGCCTAACCACGTCGCAAGTCGCCGATGTCGCCGATAAGCCTCTTTTGAAGCGCCAGAAAGCAGATCAGCCCATGAGCGATATTTCCGATGCGTTAGATCCCGCTATTGCCGCTTTCTTGCCGAAGGAGGCCAGCCTCAAGCCGGTGGCGAATTTCCTTGTCGAGGACAACGAGGCCGGCGAGCCTGGGTCGTCCGAATCGTCGGAAAAGAGGGCAGCAACACCGCCTTTAAAACTCAAAATGTACCATCCGCAAGCCGCACACGATAGCGACAGTGACAACGAGGAGATTCACATTGTGGATCCAGTCCGCGCTGCGCTGACGTGGCACGAGGACGAAATCACCGTGTACGACCCTGACGACAAGGATGATGACGGCACAGGTATAAACGGCATCGGATTCCGGCCTACCCCAGCCATCGCGCATGCGCGGTCTTTAAAGCGCAGGCAGCAGATTACTGAATACCGAAAGCGGGAGGAAAGTGAAGCTCGCGCTCGACGGAATCAGCGCCGCCGCGAGGGAGAGACTCCGTCAGGCATCGGCAAGGCTTCGCCTAGGAAGGTCCGTTTCAGTGATTCAGAGCTTCGGAATATAGCCGTCACTATATAGTGACCAGCTTTACGATTTCCTTTGGTCAGTGTTTTTCTGTTATGATGGTAGCGACGGTTGGGTGTTGTCGGATCCCAGCCTGCTCTGAATTGGAGCACAGTTATGACGACGGAGTTTTGATCCATCCTGTATTTGCCTGTGTGGGTTCTGTTGGGAGTATGATTTTTTACTGTTTTAACCAGCGTTTGATTGGTCTTTTTTTCCCCAAGTCTATTGGTCGTCGGGTTCATGTTCCTACGACATCCCTGTTCCTTGTGCGCTCATAGCCGCAACATAGCGGCCAATGCTACTGTCTTGACAATATACATTTAATGATACATGATGCCGGTATCCAAAATGATGTCCCGGTCTCGCAATGATACAGACCCCCATCGTCACCAAAATTTGTACCATTTTCGTGCCGCAGCTTTGCGCTCCTCCTCAAGCTTCCGCGCCCGCTCTCTTTGCTCTGCAATCCTCTTTGCTTGCATGCGCTGATTTTCAGCATGCACCTCGACCGCGCGCTTCATGTTTCTCTTTTCGACTCGTCTGTTGTATTGGCAGTATTCGTAGGACGCCGTCGCGCCCACCACAAACATTCCGACGGCCCAGTTGGCAGCCCCTACCCAATTGGCTAGCAGTCCACCACCTCGTTAGCAAACCCATTTCCTGGACAATTTTTTTGACTCCTTGCTGGTTCCTGATTTCCCTCCTTACCTCGGACCACGAGCTTCAGTCCGCCTGCGGCTGCGCCCGTGACGATTCCCGTCATGAAGCCGTTGCGGGCGCATGGAGCGTTGGCCACGTTGGCAAAGTCCTCCGTCTTGATGCTCGCCACCGCGTTTGTTATCGTCGGTCGCTGCTTCGAGCTTGCTTTGTCGTCGGGGCTGTCGGCAGGCGAGAGAGGCGTAGACCATGCGGCCTGGACGGGCTTGCCGCTGACGGAATTGGGAAGCGTCAGGCCTTGCGGCGCAGTCGCTTGATCGTCGCCGGCCATGGCTGGCGTCGCGGGGCTTCAATCGGTCTCCAATTGATAACCTAGGTGCGCGTAGCGGTCCGATAGATCGAACTGTCACAGGGAGGGTGGTGTGTGCAAGACTCTAGCGAGTATTTTCGGTGGACGTTGACTCTGACGTCGGCTTGGAGGCGGTTCGAAGTTGGAGATCCACTCTACTGAGAGCTACAGAACCCCACTGTACCTTCTTGCCTACCTACGTGCCTACCTAGGCTGGTACTGACACTGCAATGTCCACCTAGCTCAATACACGATCATTGGTTGCTTGGCTTCGATAAAGCGCTCGCTTTCTAGAATAACGCAGATGTTGAAAAGGTTCATCTGTATCAAAGTCATAGCGCATTCCAATTATCTGCCCCATCAGAGATCTTGGGGTAGCGACAGCCCTCCCTGGAACATGTTGCGTGTTGCAGCTGTAAGTTCTGTTTGCCCTCAAACGATGCCCAATACCTGACAAGAACGCTACCTACCACTGCTGCACCAAAAGAAACGAGCTAAGTGAAGCACTCATGATATCCCAATTTTCTATTAAAAAAGTTGAGACACCGCAGCAGCTCAGGGTTAGACAGCTGCCAGATTATCTTTTATCTTCGTCTACTAGCCCGCCGCAGTATTATTTCCACTTTCAATTGGGCGCAAACACGAAAGCCGCTCTCATCGGTAGCGTAGTCATTGTCGAGAATAGACATCACCACACCCAACGCCTCTCTCAGCCTTGGAACAACATTGACGAGGCCGTGGCCTGTTGAGCGAGACACCGGTAAATTCACTGTCAATGGCGACAGATGTTCACGGTTTTGAAGAAAAGGCGCCAATCGCTGCTTTGTGGCACGCACCTCCAGTTGGGCGGCGCAAATGTTGTGTACGCATGCCTATTCCTCCGTAGGTATCCGTACATCTTGAGAGATGACTTTCACAGCATACGATTTCTTTATGCGGAATAGACTATACAATTAATACTTGACAAAGACTCTGATCCACAGACGTGGCTTGCAGGTGGCTCTCCAGGTTTGCCATGGAGCGAGTGGGGCGCCCATTAAGAACTGGCCAGCAGCGTGTCACGCTTTACGCGTCAAAACGCGTCTCTCCCTCTGACGGGCAATCCTAGAATAGCCATGTCTTGACGTTGCTTAGTGCCACACCACATTCTCTTTTGCTTTTCGACTAAGCATTGGACCATTTTCTCTCAAATCGACAACGGAGACAGCTACAACACGAATTGCCAGGATTTCACCTACTCCTCGACCGTGTCCCTCACCTCCCATGTCGACATAGGCCTACCGAGCCTCTAGACAGCCGCAAATTCTCAGGCTGCCCGGGAGGCGAGCCACTTCACAATGCCCAACACAAGCCTGCGGCGCCCGCAAAAGGGCTTCCGCCGAGGCGGCAAGTCAGCATACCATGGCCCACGCGACCGAACGTTCGCCGCCTCTTCCAGAGCCGAAGGCACATCAGCAGATGAAAGATGGGAGCGCGCCAAGCTCGCGCAAACCATTGATGAGAACATGGGTTTTGCTCGGTTCGAGAGCGGCAGAAGAAAAGAGGGCTGGCTGGTCAACGTACAACCCACAGCTATAGAGGACGACAGGCTACCTTTCGGACGGTCGGCCCTCGATTGCTACTTTATTGAGCTAGACGGCTCGACTTTCAAGGCAACCGTCGAATACGACCCCTACTTCCTCATCGCGGTTAGGCGCGGTCACGAATCCGAAGTCGAGGAATGGGTCAAGAGAGTACCTGGAGATGGCGTTGTCAAGTCGATGCAGAGAGTGGAAAAGGATGATCTGAGCATGCCCAACCACTTGCTCGGGTATCGACGCACGTACATCCAGCTCAACTTTGCCAACGTGAACGACTTGATGGCCGCGAGAAAAGACATCATGCCTATTGCAGAGAAGAACAAAAAGAACATGAGCGCCATGGACGCCTACGCTGAGGTCGCTACGTGAGTATGCTTCGAGTAACATCTAGAGGCTTCTGCTAACATGCTGTGCTTGCAGAGCTAACGGAAACGGCAACTTTGACCTGTTCGACGATGTACAGGACGACGAACGACACGCAGCAAATTCCTACTCCGACGCTAGCGACTATATCGTTGATCTGCGCGAGTATGACGTTCCGTACCACGTACGAGTAATGATAGATCTAGGTATGACATGGCGCAGATCGTGCATTCGCCGAAGCTGACAGTATGTTAGACATACGAGTTGGAAAGTGGTATTTCGTCGAGGCAAAGCATGGCGTCACAAAAATTCTGCCAAACGAGGAAAGATCACTACCCGCAGACCCTGTTGTTCTCGCGTTTGATATCGAAACGACGAAGCTACCTCTCAAGTTCCCCGACGCCACGATCGACCAAGTCATGATGATTTCGTACATGATTGATGGCCAAGGATTCCTCATCACAAACCGCGAAATTATTTCCGAAGACATTGGTGACTTCGACTATACACCTAAGCCAGAATATCCCGGCCCATTCATGATTTTCAACGAACCCGACGAAAAGGCGACGCTTGAGCGTTTCTTTCTTCACATCAAAGAAGCCCGGCCCACTGTCATCGCAACATACAACGGTGATTTTTTCGATTGGCCCTTTGTTGAAGCCAGAGCTAGCGTCAATGGCATTGACATGTACCAAGAAATTGGCTGGAAAAAAGACACTGATGATCAATACAAGTGCAACTACGGCGTCCACATGGATTGCTTCCACTGGGTGAACCGAGATTCCTATCTCCCCCAAGGTTCCCGTGGTTTGAAGGCAGTCACTGTTGCGAAGCTCGGATACGACCCCGACGAGCTCGACCCAGAACTCATGACGCCATATGCTATCGAAAGGCCACAGACTCTTGCCGAGTACTCGGTTTCCGACGCTGTGGCCACATACTATTTGTACATGAAGTATGTGCACCCGTTCATCTTCTCGCTTTGCACGATTTTGCCTCTAGGTGGCGATGATACCCTGCGAAAAGGAACGGGAACGCTTTGCGAAATGCTCCTCATGGTGCAAGCATACCAAAGAGAAATTGTACTGCCAAACAAGCATATTGCTCCAAAGGAAGCGTTCTGGGACGGCCATTTGCTTGACTCGGAGACCTATGTCGGTGGTCATGTCGAGAGTATCGAGGCCGGTGTATTCCGTGCCGATATTCCTGTCGACTTTTCTGTTGACACTGGCGCCCTTGATGAGCTGATCAAGGATATTGACGCCGCGCTGAAGTTTGTCATTACTGTTGAGGAAAAGAAGTCTCTTGAAGACATCGAAAACTACGACGAGGTCAAGGCCCAGATTTTGGAAAGGCTCAACCTCTTGAAAGAGACGCCGAATCGTCATGAACGGCCACTCATCTACCATCTTGACGTCGCTTCCATGTATCCCAACATTATGACAACAAATCGTCTTCAGCCTGACTCCATGATCACGGAGTCGGATTGTGCTGCATGCGATTTCAATCGGCCTGGCAAGACTTGCGACAGACGAATGCCTTGGGCGTGGCGTGGTGAATACTTGCCTGCCAAGCGTGACGAGTACAATATGATCCGAAATACTCTAGAGAACGAGAAATTCCCAGGCAAATATCCAAATTCGCCACCGAGGACATTTCAGGAACTTTCAGCTGATGAGAGGGCTACCCTCGTCAGAAAACGACTGCAGATCTTTTCGCAAAAGGTTTACCACAAGATTCACGATTCGACGACTATTGTCCGAGAGGCTATCATCTGCCAGAGAGAGAACCCATTCTACATCAACACAGTCCGTGATTTCCGTGACCGACGATACGACTACAAAGGCAAGGCAAAGGTGTGGAAAGGAAAGACTGATTCGTTGAAATCCTCTGGGGCAACAGCGAGTGAAGTGGAGGCGGCAAAAAAAATGAGCATTGTGTACGACTCACTACAGCTTGCGCACAAAGTCATTTTGAACTCGTTCTATGGCTATGTCATGAGAAAGGGCTCCCGCTGGTACTCCATGGAAATGGCTGGCGTTACGTGTTTAACCGGAGCCACCATCATTCAACTTGCCAGACAACTTGTTGAGCGGCTGGGACGCCCCCTCGAACTCGATACGGATGGTATTTGGTGTATGCTTCCCGCTACGTTCCCGGAAAACTTTGCCTTCAAGCTCAAGAATGGAAAGAAGCTCAACATCTCATACCCCTGTGTCATGTTGAACCATTTGGTTCATGACAAGTTCACCAATCACCAATATCAGACCCTCACAGATCAGAAGACATTCAAGTACGAGACTCACAGCGATAACTCCATCTTTTTCGAAGTCGATGGCCCCTACAAAGCCATGGTTCTGCCCACCTCGAAGGAAGCGGATAAGAACTTGAAGAAACGATACGCTGTCTTCAACGATGACGGCAGTCTTGCTGAACTGAAAGGTTTCGAGCTCAAGAGACGTGGTGAGCTGAAGCTCATCAAGATCTTCCAGCAACAGATTTTCAAGTTTTTCCTGGAGGGTGAGGATCTGGCGCAATGCTACGCAGCAGTAGCAAAGGTAGCCAACAAGTGGTTGGATGTTCTGCATAGCAAAGGATCGACTCTGGCCGACGAAGAGCTGATGGAACTCATTTCTGAAAACCGAAGCATGTCAAAACCACTGGAGGAGTATGGAACTCAAAAATCTACGAGTATCACAACTGCAAAGCGTTTGGCGGATTTTCTTGGAGAGCAGATGGTCAAAGACAAGGGATTGAACTGCAAGTTCATTATCTGCGCGCGGCCCAGGCATGCTCCCGTTACCGAAAGAGCCGTCCCGGTTGCCATCTTCTCTGCTGAAGAATCTGTCAAGCGTAGTTATCTGAAGAAGTGGTTGAAGGAGGAACCCACCGACACAGATCCCCGTGCCCTCTTGGACTGGGACTATTATCTCGAGCGATTGGGATCCGTCATCCAGAAGCTCATTACAATTCCGGCTGCGCTGCAAAAAGTGCGCAACCCTGTTCCACGTGTGGCCCACCCTGACTGGCTCCAACGACGTATTAATATCAAGGACGATAAGATGAAGCAAAGGAAGCTCACTGATGTATTCCAAAAGGAACCTCTTGGCGACATCACCAACCTCAATGGTCCTCGCATGGACGACATGGAAGACTACGGCGCCAAGCTTCTAAAACCAAAGCCGGTCAATGCAGCTATCGCCTCCTCGCAGCCGGCTCCTACCTCGCAGAAACGCAAATCGCCAGAGCCCGTTGAGAATGCTGATCCAATGGCGGCCCTCCCAAAGACTATGCCCGGGCCGTCGGACGACTATGTAGGCTTTTTGGAGTACCAGAAACAGAAGTGGAAGCTTCAAAAACAGGCCCGTGTCCGTCGCCGTCAACTGTTTGGTGAAAGAAGAGGAAATACTGGCAGCAACATTCAGCAGACTTTTATGAAGCAAGCACATCTGACCTTCATGAACACATGGCAGCTCCTTCAGCTTCGCGCGACCGAAACTCCTGGTATCGTAACAGCTTTCGTCCTTATCGATGCCAAGATTCATACGTTGAATGTCCGTGTTCCGCGACAAGTATTCCTCAACCTACGCAGCAAGGATCTTCCCGATGTTGAGATTGAAGGGTGTGAGGTTGAGCAAGTCAACTACACCTTGCCCAACGGTCATCCATCTACTCACCTGTTTAAACTCACTGTTGCCGAAGACAGCTATTACAACGAGGCAGCGAAATTCTCCCTCTTGTTCAACCACCCCAGCGTTGAGGGTGTCTATGAGAAGCAAATCCCCCTCAACATCCGCGCTGTGCTTCGTCTGGGCAACCTCTGCACAGTTGATGACCAGCAAAATGCTGTACTAGGTAAAGGTTTGGAGCATGGCTTCGATCTCGATGGCCTCAAGCGACCTGTCAAGGCAAGAACATACCTTGATTCGTCGCCGCTGGCGTACATTTATGTCTCACACATAACGGCTGGCGATCGCCAGATATTCGGTATCTTCTCGACTACATCCGACAAGGCCAACGTCATCATTCTGCAGAAGAATCGTGACTCTGGACAAGACCTGCCCAACATCACACGCATGTATTCTGAGATGCTCACGAAGCGAGCGGAGGAAGCTGCCGGCACCAACTGGCAGGACTGCTTCATGTACAATGAGAAGGTCAATTTCAAGATAACGCAGGTGACTACGAGACGCAAAGCCCATCTGGAAATTGGAGACGTGATTAAGCAAATGCGCAAAGATGAGCATCGTCCCCAGATGATGGTCATTCAGTCCTCCCAGCGCAACTTGCTCGTTCACGATGTTCCTGTCCTGGGAGAGTTTCCTGTTCTGCCTCTGAAGTATGATGCCGCTGACAGTTCCCTGCCTCCACTGGGCTGGCAAGCTGTTGTCGCCAGACGTCTTCTGGGACACTATCTCGGGCTGGGTTCCTGGATTTTGCATCTCACGGCCCTCGCTCGCTATGGTGATGTGCCACTGTGCAACTTGGAGCGAGATGATCCTCGCTACTTGATTGACATTGCCTATGCAAGGCGACTGCAAGCAAACAATATTGTGCTGTGGTGGTCACCTGGTCCTCGCCCAGATCATGCAGGTCACGAAAAGGATGACCTGGTTGGGGCCCTCGATGCTGTCAAGATGCCAAATGTCAACAATCCTGGCACATACTCGTCTGTCTGCATCGATCTGGATGTTCGCAACCTCGCAATCAATACCATATTGACTTCGTCCTTGGTCAACGAGCTCGAGGGTGCCGATTCGGTCTCATTCAACCCTTCTGCAGACGGCTCGGACAGCTTGGCGTCTGAGAACGCATTTTCTAATGCAGGCGTTCTGGTTTTGCGTGAAATGGTAAAGGCTTGGTGGGCTGAGGCTTGCCGAGGCAGCACCATGGCAGATGTCCTAGTTCAACATCTCGTTCGCTGGGTCGAGAATCCTGACTCTTTCATGTACGACCGTGCTCTACATTACTATGTCCAAATGATGTCACGGAAGGCACTCCAGCAGCTGATGGGCGACTTCCGCCGCGTCGGCTCCCAGGTTGTCTTTGCCAACGCAAACCGCCTCATTCTGCAGACCACCAAAGCCGAAGTTGGAAACGCCTTTGCTTACAGTCAGTACATTATCAAATCGATCAAAAGCAAGCCACTGTTTCACTTTATCGATCTGGAGATTAAGGAATACTGGGACTACTTGGTCTGGTATGACGAGTTCAACTACGGTGGCAAAGCATGTCAAGAGGTCGTCGAGGCTGACGAGCAGCCATTGGAGACAATCATGCACTGGCAAATGGCCACTTTCTTGCCGAAGCGCCTCGAGCCTAGCTTCCAGACATGGGCCATTGAATTTATTCAACTCATGCACGGTCTGAAGCGGCAAGCAACAAACGATCCCGACTCCACACCTCGACTTACGCAGCTGCCGAACCGCAGCGTGGAAAAGGAAGAGGGTCAGATCATCCTCGGGAAGAGCTATGAAAAGCCACTGAAGAAGGCTATTTCTGGCTTAATTGCTCAGCAGAAGCGGGAGCTGTTGCATCCGGAGCTTGCTGGAGACTATTCGTTCCCCGACCTACCAGGCTCCCATTTGCGCCCGCGCAATGCAATCCTCGAGCTCGTAAAGTCCCTCATGCAGATCCTTTCCCTGGACAAGAACATTACTCTTGAAGCACGACTTTTGCGCAAAGAGCTTCTCGCGCTCTTCGAAGTCCGAGAGTTTTCCAAGGAGGGCACCTTTGCGAATCCATCAGAGAGCCTGAGGCTGCCTCAGCTCTCGTGCGACAGCTGTACCATGGCGCGCGACTTGGACTTTTGCCGAGATGAAGATTTGCTCAGCGCAGGCGGGACTGCCAACGGAGCTGGCTGGAACTGTCCCTTTTGCGGTGCCGAGTACGATCGTGTGGCAATCGAAGAGCGGCTGCTGGCCATGGTGGAGAGCTGGACGGTCGAATGGACAACCCAAGACCTCAAGTGCACGCGTTGCGGTGCGCTGCGGATGAATGAGTTTATGGAGCATTGCACTTGCAGCGGCGAATGGAAGGTGACGGTGTCGAGGGAGGAGATTGTCCGCAAGCTTAATGTCATTCGACGCGTGGCCAAGTTTTACGGCCTGCGGATGCTGTCGGATGTTGCCACTCGTTTCGGCGAGGCCATGTAAAAGAAGATGGATGATGACGTGATGAGGTTTATACTGGCGTTTTTTTTTTTTGGGATGGGCAACTGGAACGAATTGGCGGTGGCAGGGCGAGGCATCATCACAGTTTTGGCGTTTTGGCTTTTCATTGTCTGAAAAGAACCACATCATTGTTGCATTGTTGTATTCTTTGACGTCGTGCATTTATTTATATATACATAGCTCAATCATAATGTGCATATGCAAAGACTCCCTGGCGGCAAATGCGGCAAACCGTACCCCGAAAAAAAGAAAACAACTTGTTCGTAAATGAGATGCATCAATAAATTCAGGCTCCAGCGAATCATTTTGTCTCTTCGGCGAGGCTGCTTTTCGTGTGCTCCAATACAGTCTTGATGCCGTCGTCCAGTCCCTCGACCGCCAGGCACTCGTCGATCCACGCCTCCGTCTTGCGCACCAGCGCCTCGCGATCCGACGTCGCGGCGAGCTGCTCCGCGATCCGCGGCAGCGCCTCGCGCAGGCCCCTGGGGAAGTCGGCGGTGAGCGGGCTGACGCCCGCGAGCGGCTGGCGGATGAGGCAGCTGGCCGTGGCCGGGTCCTTCGGGGCCTGGGCCTCGAGCGCGGCGAGGACGTGCTGCGAGACGCGCGCGTAGACGGGGGTCTGCTGGCGAAACGTGGCGAACATGAGGAAGAAGCGTTCGGCGACGTCGGGCGCGTAAAAGGGCTGCTTGCGGGCAATGTCAAAGATGGCCATGGGTATGGCGCCGTCGAGGGCCGGGTTGGAGGCGGCGAGCTGCCGCGCGGCCGCCTTGTCAATGACCTTGGCCTGGGCCTTGGAGGGCTCGGGGAGGATGACGCCGTCCTCGTCCTCGCCCTCGTCGTCGCTGTCGTCGATGCGCAGCTCGTCGTCCTCTGCGGGCCGGCGCGCGGGGATGGCGGCCGCCTCGATGGACGACTTGCCCTTGCGCCGCTTGTCCTCCATCCTGGCGAGCCACTCCATCTCGCAGCGCGCGTACTCGACCCAGAGGCGGTCGTCGGTCGTGCAGAAGCGGCAGCCGCGCATGAAGAAGCCGCGGGCGGCGGCCATGTCGCCGTTGTGCGCGGAACGGCGGCCGGCGACGACCCAGAGGTCGGCGTCGGTGGGCAGCATGCGCAGCGCGCTCGTCACCGTCTTGCGCCAGCGCTTCGACGCCTTGACGCCGGCCGTGTAGGCGAGGTACTCGCGCCAGAGCGCGCCGCTGCCCGGGTGGCGGCCGGCGCCGCGCTCGTAGATGCCGAGCACGCGGCCCTGGCCGGCGTGCGCCGAGGCGAGGTGCCGAATCTGGAGCCGCCGGCAGCGCTTGGCCCGCAGCGTCTCGAGGGACTGCTCCCACTGCGCGTACGAGGACCAGTCGTAGGGGGTGTTGCCGGGGGCGAGGACCTTGTGCTCATGTTGGTTTCGTTTTTGGACAATGGTGCGGATTTCGTCCTGCAAGACGAGACGTCGAGGCGTTAGAAGAGTTTGCGGCGGAAAGGGAAGATGGAGAGAGAGAGACAGAGCCTTGATGCGCAACGTACCTTGGTAAAGATTTCTTTTTCCTCCCATTCTCGCAGCTGCGGTACGGACCGCTCGAGGTAAAAGCGCGCTTTTTCAGCGACACCAGCCATTTTTAGTAAAGTCGCTTGATGTCTCTTCTGTTTGGTATTGAAGATGGTCGTGGAAAAGCGGTTGCTGGATTTTTTCTTTCAGCGAGGCTGTCTGGAAAATTTAGTGGAGCAATCCAACCAGTGGCTGCTACCTTCAGCCTTGGTGGCTGGTGGGTGAATGTGGCCGTGCAAGCAAATCACACGTTCAGATCGTGCAACTTTCCTCTCATCCACATATTGTTCTCTTGAGTTATCTATGCAAATGGCATATTTATCGAGACAATCTACCCTTCATTCAATAGGACCGGTCGCGTGAGCCGGCAGCAAGGCGTAGCGTCAGCAGCTCGGCTAGAATATGCTTCGTTTATGCTATAAGTGTAAAAAATCTACCTGTTACTACACTGCTCCTTTCCATATCATCATCCGCCTCAGGAATCTTTTTCTTTTTCCTTTTTTCCTTCTTGCGCACTGCTTTCCGATCATCATGTTTGTCACCACTTCTGGTACGACAGGCTAGAGAGTAAGAGCTGGTGGCTCGGCGCACCCAAACAAAGAATTGATTTCCGTATTAGCTGCAGGTTTTTACTTTCTTTTGAAATATTGTCTCAGCAAACCACCGCATTTCGACAGCGGAAAATCAGTCGCTGCGGCCATGCTGTATCGATAGATGTTCCGGATGATCTTCGGCACAGCCCTCAAACATCGCGCGCATCACCACATGTTTGCAGCCAAGCTTGCCTCTTATTCTGCTACGGAGTATCTTTTTTTTTGCCGAATTAGAGACACGCTAGACAAACAGCCAGACTGTCAGCGAACCAATCCTCAATCACGCCGCTGTCCGCATTACCCCACAGTGCTCTTTACAGGGTTGGAGCCGAGCTCCAAACACGCGCCATCGCGAGGCGAAGCTCCCGAGGTCTCCGTTTCCCAAAAGGCGCCTGCAAGGGGTCACCACAACTTGTCCTCCTTTTCTCCCGCCCGCCTCCATCGTCGCGTGCTTCACTTGACTCCCCTCCCCGCTCTGTGCTGTCGTCGGATGTCCCGGACTGCACAGTAACCTGCGGATTTCATTCTTTTGTTCCTACTTGTCGCGCCGCAATGGCTCCTAAATACAAGGACAAGGACGGCGGCGTTGTCCTGGCCTTCAATGGCCAGTGGATCAGCTGGTCGCACACTGTCGTCGCGTACAGTATGTTTGAACTGCCTCCAGGATGCGCTGTGATTGGTATCGTCACGCGCCTCATTTGCTGACTCTTTGTCTTCTTGCACTTCTAGCCGCCTTCATCAGTGCCCTGATTATTGGTGTTGCCCTGCACTACCACAAGATTGTCGAAAATGAATTCTATCGCTACCCAGACGAGTGGTTCCCCTCCGTCTCCGCGACTATTGGCGATCGCTACCCTGAGCGATCCTTTTTCATGATCTTCATTGCCATTACTTCTGGTATGCATCTCCATGCAGCTTCTTGCCGACATGCAGAAGCCGCATCTTGCTAATTGATGTGATGCAGGCCCACGTTTCGCCCTCGTCGGCCTATGGTACCTCCTTACCCGCAAGCCCGGTACCAAGCTGCCAGGCTTCGTCGCCGCCATGGGCGTCCTGCGCACCTTGACCTGTGGCGGTTGGACCTACATTACCTCGACTGATGACCACGACTGGCACGATATTCTCATGATCTCCTACATTGTCGCCACCCTGCCCTGGACCACCGGCTGCATCGCTCTCAGCCCCAACAACCCCACGGCAATCAAGTATCGCAAGTACCTTGCCGGTGCCTTCTTCGGAACTCTGGTGCCTCTTATCTACTTCTTTATCCAGCACAAGGTTCACCGTGTCGCGGGAGGTACGTGCCGTTTTCATCTCAATTCGCCGCGCACAAGCTAACGCCGTTTACAGCGTACACCATCTACGCCTTTTTCGAATGGGCACTGATCCTCTTTGACGTCGGTTTCGATGCCGTCACCGCCATCGATTTTGATACGTTTGAGATTGTTGTTCGCGATGTCCAAGGCTCAAGCAAAGGGTATGTGCAATGGCTGCCAATATAGGCGCCGGCAACTTGGTCGGCAACGCTCTGGCATGCTTGTTCTTGTGAGTCCAAGTTCTAAATGTGCTCGCAGTGACAATCGTTCTGTCTCATCCGCCGTTCTGGAAAAGGAGTAAGTTTGTCCGCGAGCTTTGGTGATCTTTTGCTAATCATCATCCATGTAGAAAGGAGCAGGCTACCGCTGGCGTGTTTGCCTTGCGCTTTACCTGGACCGAAGCTCTCGACACGGCTGCTGATGTCTACCATGGCGTAAGTGCTATCAAGGCTTATCGAATAAAAGCTGGCGCTAACTATATCACAGTTTGTCTTTTGGTCCATGCTTACTAGTCTCGGTCTTCTCGTTTGGTGTAAGCATCTCTGACCACGCATTGACGGCTCTGACTGACTGTACCAGACTTTCCTCTCTGGCATATGGGCATTTCCGGCTACGAAGCCTTTGTCATGTCTACCATTTCACCCTTCCTGCTATGTATTGGCCCCCTCCGATCACTCGTCGTCAACAACCTCCGCATCGTCCATGTGCTCTCTCTTTCAGGAGTGGCTGCTTATCTCGTTGTCGACCCTGTCTACCGCCTGTTCACCGTCGGCTTTGCAGTCGCCATGAGCTGCCTCGGCTGGGTTGGCACGCTCTCTTCGGAGTCGATCCACGAGGCCCGCTTCGAGTCCAAGATCCTTGGTCTGCTACTTGGCCTGATTCTCTCCTCCACCGCTAAGTTTGCATGGACTACTAACAACCCCATCTGGCCTGTCATGCATGCTGCCAATGGCGGCTGGAACGGCACTGGTCTAGTTCTAGGACTTTTGGCTGCGCTCCGCTTCACTCGCCGCGCTCCTCTGACCAGCGGCTCGTCGCCTGACAAGCTGCCTGGGTCTGTATTGCTCTCTGCCTGCGGTGTTGGCGGTCTCTTTTTTGCTTTGCATTCGCTTCTTTCCGACACCAGCACCATGATTCTGTGGGTCTGGGAAGGCTTCCCTATCCGTGGCCCTTACTTTTCCACCCACGGATGGTTTACGCTTGGCGCCATGTCCGTTGGTGTCTTTATCGGAATTTTACGTCCCAATCTGGCTGGCAGCTGGCTGACCTTTGGTGTCGGCTCTCTTGGAGCTCTTTTCCTGACGCTCTTTAGCCACTGGACTGGTTACTATGGTGGTCTTGTGCTGACTGTATATACCATGGCTGCTGCAGTGCCTCTTCTCTCATCTGCCTCCAAGAAAAGCTCCGCGGCTACGTTCGGCCTGGGTTTTCTCATCTACAACTTTATGGTTCTCTTCCACGTTTGGGTTGTCGCCTACGCGTTCGTTCCCGGTGGCCCTCTCGTGCGTGAGCATACGGACTGGGTTATGCTGGTCATGATGTTGCTCCTCGGTGCGGGTGTCCTCAACTACAACAATTCCAAGCCCAAGCACCCTGCTCCGAGACGCTCCTCCCCCTCGCAGCACAGAAAGTACAACATGCTGGCTACTCTAGTTGTCAACATTCTGTTCCTCTGTGCAGCTTTCATGCGATTCCCCACGAATGATTACAAGCCGTATCATGGCGAGGATCGCGTGCTCACTGCCGGTATCTGGACAATCCACTTCTCTCTCGACAACGACATGTGGTCATCTGAGTATCGTATGCGTGATCTCATCAAGGAGATGGAGCTTGATGTCGTTGGTCTTCTGGAGTCTGATCTGCAGCGCATCATCATGGGTAACCGTGATACTACTCAGTTCCTGGCTGAGGATCTGGGCATGTACGTGGACTACGGCCCTGGCCCCAACAAGCACACATGGGGTGCTGCTCTGCTATCCAAGTTCCCGATCGTCGAGTCGAAGCATCATCTGTTGCCCAGCCCGGTTGGCGAACTTGCTCCCGCCATCCATGCTACGCTTGACGTGTACGGCGAACTTGTTGATGTCTTTGTTTTCCATTCTGGACAGGAAGAAGACCCCGAGGATCGTCGCCTCCAATCCGAGTACCTTTCCAAGCTCATGGGCTCGACCCCTCGACCGGCCATCCTGCTCAGCTACCTTGTCACCAAGCCTTTGGAGGGCAACTACAACACGTACGTCAGCGAGACCTCTGGCATGCACGATGTCGACCCGACCGACTGGGACCGCTGGTGCGAGTACATTCTGTTCAAGCGCCTCAAGCGTGTCGGATATGCTCGTGTGAGCCGTAGCACGATTACAGATACAGAGTTGCAGGTGGCCAAGTTTGTCATTCCACAGTCCGAGTCGGAGATTCGCCAGATTGAGGCGATTCCCACCGAGGAGCGTAACCGCCGCGCTGAGGAGAGCGCAGTGCCGGTCGGCTGGAGGTTCCCAGCCATGTTCTACGGCAATGGAGTGCGTGACCACCGGTACCACGTCTTTGATGAGCCTCGATACTACAACTAAAAGGGGAAACGGGTGGGTTGAATAGGCGAATTGTGTAATATTCTAGGAAAACGGGGTCCGGATTGGAGTCTGGCTGTACCATATTGACTTTGCCCTGCAATTTACGCGATAGAAAATACAAGTCTAATTTTGCCGCAACTCCAGTACTTGCAACGCTGCGTCTGTCGGCGATCATTTTAGTGGGGATTTCCCACTGTCTTGTGTACATATCTCGGGCGGCTGAGAGCGAGCGATCCAACAGGTGCCATTCTGTTGGGTTGAGAAGACCAACACTACGCCCGCGGCTTGAGCTGCGCAGTGCAATGAGCCGGGGCTGACGGATTCATCGAGCCTGCAGCCTATGTGTCTCTCGTTCAACTGCGGCCCCCGTTGAGAAAAAAATCGCATTATTCTTCGTGCTTCTACGCGGCTTTTCAATTTATTCTCAACGCCTCAGCCGCGACGTGCCGTTTCAGACCAACTCACCGCTTTGCCCGCAAGTTCGGGCGCAATACCATGCTGAACCGCCAGGATCGTTTCTTCTCTCCTAGCGGCGCCATCTATCCCGGCGGTCCAAGCATCTGGCACGTCGTTGACTGGGACCAGCGACGGCTAGTTTCTGTAAAGATGGACGAGGAGCAGGAGTCGGAGGATGTGGCATTTGAGCATCTCTTGAAGCACATTGACACTTTGCCTCCTGACGTTTATCTTGTCTACTTATCACCAAACGGAGATATCATATCCACGTCCAACGATCCAGAGGATGATGAGACCATGTGTGTATTTCGGCCACCACTGGATGCAGCGCAACTGCCAGACAATGTTGCTGTCACTTCCCGGGCAGAGCTACGGGAGATTGCGAGACTTGGCCCCAATGTCGATCTGGTGGTGAAGCCCCAATCAACGAGGCCGGAAGAAAAGGTATGTGAAAGAGTTTCGCCATGAGGGTTTCCTTTTGGTTTCTGACAGGAGTGCAGTTTGTCTTTAAATATTTTTTCCTCTTTCAGCACCTGGACTTTAACTGGCATGAGATGGGTATTTGGTGCCGTTTGAAACACCCAAACATTGTGCCTTTTCACAGTGTTATTGTGGATGAGATTGAGGGTCATCTTGTTGGTTTTACATCCAAATATATACCCGGCGGCACTCTGGAAGAGAATCGCGCACGCATTTTCAAGATGAAATGGCTGCATCAGCTGACGGGCGTGGTGGACGTGTTGAACCTGCATCTTGGTGTCGCGCATCAAGATGTTGCACCAAGAAACATACTCATCGAAGAGTCGACGGACACTCTGATGCTCTTTGACTTTGACTTTGCCGCCCGCATAGGACTGCAAGGCTACTCGGAGCCGCGCAACGACGTCAAGGGGGTCGTGTTCACTCTGTACGAGATCATCACACGCGATTCGGCGAGACGCGACAAGCGGCACGAGGATCAGGATGTGGAGACGGTTGAGCAAATGACGTGGACGAAGCACCCCGAAGTGCAGCTAGATCATCCAGTCTCCGACTTCCGCCGTGTGCTCGGTGAGTGGTGCGAGAGGCGGCGAAAGGGGTCACCGGATGGTACCATCGGCACAGAGTCTGCCAGCTTTCTGGAATGGCCGACGGTGCCTGAGCCTCCGGTCACGGCGCAGGGCAGCCTTGACCCGGGGCCGGCCATGGACGTCCGGAGGCAATACTTTTGGAGAAGAAAGGACTTGGTGAAGGAGGGCAAGACTGTGCTAAACTGGCAGAGACCACCCCAAAAGTGGCCGGAGAGGAGTGATGCCGTTGGGACACAGACTTGATACGCTGTAAGGAGTGTGCAGTCATGAATATGTAGCCAGTGATTTTGAGTGACGGCAGACACAATCGTACTTATCAACACCGGCCCATGCACTCGCACGTTACATGATGCATCGTAACGGTTCGCAGTACTGGAAGATCATGAGCCAAAATGCCCCCAAGATGATCATTCTGCACTCATCCAAAGTCTCTGAAAGAAATCTATTGACCACCAAAGCCCCTACTGAACGTTTCGTAACTTGGATTACATTTCATCTTTTCGGTCCAGGGTAGGTCATCATGGCTGGCACAACAGTGTGGAGCCTGGACACGGCTGGCCGCTGGAATGCCGATCGCCTAGATTCGTCCCAAGGCGGCACAGGGGGTGCGTTTTCTCCCGGAGTGCCGGCGGGTGGGCAGACGAGACACCCCGGGAACGCTTTCGCTGCATGCCTCATCTGGGGGGGAGGAGAAGCACGAAGACGTGTTGGTGTGCGGGCGCTGGATCGCAAGCCCCTTTGGAGCCGCTCGCAAGCCCTTGGCTAGGCGCAGCGGAATCATGGGCGGAATTGGTTCCAAGTAAGAAAAAGGTTCTTTGCCCTTGGGTAGCCGCGAATTTTTGGAGAAAAGTTGGAGAAGAAAAATGATGGGGCCGTCATCAAGCTTGATGCAAATCATGGGAAATGCCGACCCCATCATTTGTGATTTTCCTTCTTATCCAACTACATGGTTTCGTTTTTCCCCGCATGAACCAGCTTTGCCCCCCGCCCCCCCTCCGAAATGAATTGTGATTTTGGAGAGCTTGACTGGTTGACCCTAAGCCGCCGTGTTGTGAATTGCAAGCGGTGACACGGAACAAACGGAGGGCTTTGTTTCGTGCTGCGTGGCTCTGGCAGTGGCTGATGGTGTGCGTATTGGTTGAAAACGGTCACGCGCGTGCGGCCCAGCCAGCCAGCCACTAGCGTCATGGATGATTTTGATGACGAACTACGGGCTGCGAGGCATGTCTTGCAAGAGCATTGCTGATATTTGCATTGTGAAAAATTCAATGCTCGAATTATTCACTCCAACATGTGAAGCATAGTAAGATGCACGGGCTATATTTCGTATTCCTTGTCCATCACACACCGACACCGCCCGCCGTTGGCTACAGAATCGACAGAAAATGCACGGCTCTTGTCCGCAACTAGCCGCAAGCCGCAGCCAATCGATCAAAGGCATCACAGGCTGTGCCGCAGACAGCCGGCGCAAGCCAGCCCACTTTCGGCGCCGCCCACCTTCCTTGGGGGTCTCACGTCTCGTCTCTGCGACGAAGAAGAGAATGTGGTGGCACTCGACCGGTTCCGAATTATGTGCGCAAAAGTAATTGCGAGACATTGGATTGGAGGATGCTGCCTGCTTCCGGGCCCTAGGTAAGCACGCAAGCCCCAAGGTACCTACCTATGCTTGTTGCGCTTCCCCACCAAGACCGCCGAGTCTCGTCTACTCCAACGCCCCGCGCCGCCCGTCACTCCGCCGCCCCCGGCGTCCGTCGTCGTCACATTCAATGCGGCCATGTCTTTCGGGACCTAGACTAGTAGATAGGATTTTTCTTCCCGACCCAACTGCCCGTGATTCCCTTTTAGTGTGCTCGTGCCCTCCTCTTCCCATTTCCCCAAACTTTTACTCTCTTTTCCCCTTCACACTCACATCCCATCTTGCCATCGTCTCAGTCGTAGCCAAACGTGATTGCAAGACAGCGACGACTCTCCTTCACAATGGCGCTCGATTTCGCCCACCTTCAGATGTGGCTGGCCCTCTTTGTCGGCGGAGGTGCCCTCTATGTATGTTTGCGCTGCCATCTTGCTTCCTGTGTGATTCCGCAAAAGTTGGGGGAGTCAACGAAGAGAAACTTCACTCTCATCCTATCGTGACCTGGTCGCTAATGCGCTGCAGGCCGTCGGCATCATCGTCTACAGAGTCTTCTTCCACCCGCTGGCCAAGTACCCCGGCCCGTTCCTGGCCAAGATTACCGACGCCTACCAGCTCTACCACGCCTACAAGGGTGATCGCCATCTCGAGTTTTGGCGCATGCACGAGAGATATGGTACGCCAAGCCGTGCACCGTCGCGAGATGTTAATCGTTGAAATCTAACACACAGCCTCTCCAGGCAAGGTCGTCCGCTTCGGCCCCAACAGCGTCTCCTTCAACTCCAACACCGCCCTCAAGGAGATCTACGGCTTCCGCTCCAACGTCCGCAAGGCCGAGTTCTACGACGCCTTTGTCCACCCCGCCGCCAACACCCACAACACCCGCGACAAGGACGTCCACGCCCGCAAGCGCCGCGTCCTCTCCCACGCCTTTGCCGAGGGCGCCATGAAGGAGATGCAGCGCTACATTCTCGGCAACGTCCGCACCTTTTGCGAGCAGATTGGCCTCCGCGACGGCGCCGCCGACGCCAAGGGCTGGTCCGCCCCCCGCAACATGGCCGACTGGTGCAACTACCTGGCCATGGACATTCTCGGCGACCTGAGCTTCGGCAAGGCTTTCCACATGCTCGAGCGCCCCGACAACCGCTTCGCCCTGGAGCTCGTCGAGGCTGCCACCACCAGACATCTCATCGTAAGTGAAGGCTCTGAAGAAGACAGCAACCTTGCTGGCAGCCAATGTGCAAACCCCCAGCTGACACGTTTTTGTTTTGCTCTCCTTAGTGCGGCACCATGCCCATTGTCGACAAGCTCAAGGTCGACCGCATCCTCTTCCCCAAGCTGGCCGCCGGCCGCGCCCGCTACATGGCCTACAGCAAGGGCCAGCTGAGCGAGCGCACCAAGCTCGGCGAGGAGACGGACCGCCGCGACTTCTTCTACTACCTGCTCAAGGCCCGCGACCCCGAGACCGGCCAGGGCTTCAGCACGCCCGAGCTCTGGGGCGAGTCCAACCTGCTCATCATTGCCGGGTCCGACACCACCTCGACCGCCATGGCCGCCACCCTCTTCTACCTCGTCCGCAACCCGCACGCGCTGCAAAAGGTGGCCGAGGAGATTCGCGGCCGCTTCGGCGGCGTCGAGGAGATTGTCCACAGCCCGGGCCTCGGCGGCTGCACCTACCTCCGCGCCTGCGTCGACGAGGCCATGCGCCTGTCCCCCTCGGTCGGCGGCATCCTGCCGCGCGAGATCCTCGCCGGCGGCATGACCATTGACGGCCACGCGCTGCCCGCCGGCACCGTCGTCGGCGTCCCCCACTACACCGTCCACCACAACGAGGCCTACTTCCCCGGCGCCTACTCGTACGTCCCCGAGCGCTGGCTCGCCGGCAGCAAGAACAGCGCCCTCGGCCGCGAGACCACCCAGGACGACGTCTCCCTCGCCTCCTCGGCCTTTTGCCCCTTTAGCGTCGGCCCCCGCGGCTGCATCGGCAAGGGCCTCGCCTACGTCGAGATGACCACCACCCTGGCCCGCACCATCTACACCTACGACATGCGCAAGGCTGTCGGCGTCGAGGACCCCAGCGAGGGCCGCGCCGGCAACGAATGGGGCCGTCACCGTCCCAGCGAATTCCAGCTGGTAGATACCTTTACCAGCGCCAAAAAGGGACCCATTGTTGAGTTTAAGAGGGTGGACGAGGAGTAAGAGATGACGGATGTGAGGAGGTGGAATAACGAATTGAAACGCCTCGACGGGATTTCATCTAGCGTCATAACTAGGTGGCAGGCCTCGAGGAATCAGCTTTCACAAGATGGCAGCTAGCTCTACGCATGATCATGAGATAAAACGTAAATGTATATAAAAACGAAGAAAACTACCAAGATTAATTATTGACCACTGAAATTTGTTTCATCGTCATGAAATGTGACTCTTGTGATTCAACGTGATCAACTGCGGATAGCCGGTGGCCGAAATATGGCCCCACCGCGTGAACCCCCAGCTTTTTCGCGTTGGGACTCGATTGCAGCTCTTTTTCTCTTGTAGAACATCGCCAAGCGACTTGCACGTCTTTGCTTTTTTCCCCCAACCTCCAACGTGCAGCGCATTGGGTTTCAACACGGGAAGCTATACTTTCGGCAACAGGAGCAGCATATCTGCCCAGTTTCACGCGAATTTCGAAGCAATCCCTTGGGACCAACCTCTTCCTCTCAATTATGCAGTGCTGAATACCCCCCCCACGAACGAAACCGCGAACCTTTCCGCCCTAAACGATTGCGAAAAACCCCCGTTCGCGGCCTCTCCCTTGGCCATCACCAACAATGACTCTTTGCAAATTCTTTCAGCAGGGCACTTGCAGATTTGGAAGTACGTCGAATTCGCCTTCCCCCCCGGGCCGCTCGCCGGACACCGGCCGGCTCGAAACCTCTCGAACCTCGGCGGCGAAGGGGGGCGTATATTGTGTCCACGATGACGGAGCGCTAACAGCGCCAATCAAACCTGATAGATTCTTGCAGATTCGAACATTCCACCGGAGGCGGCGCGCAGTCCTCGAATCGATTCGGCGCCCTCGGCGGCGGTGGTGGGAGTGGCTCGCAGCTCCAACGCGACCTAGGTATGGAAACCCATGAGGAATGCTTCTTTCCTCATTCTCGAACTTGGGCCGCTCTGCTCACACCCATTGTTTCCTTTGCAGACAAATACTACATCAAGCTCGATGCGCTAGAGGCCGATCTGACGACCGAACCCCCAACATGGATCCTCTCCGCCTACGCTCCGGGCCGCGAGGCTCCCGACCAGCTCTTTGGCGGGCCCATGCGTGAGCAGAGCTTCGAGGAGATGCGGCTGCACTACATGAAGGGAAAGGCGGAAGGCAACGAACAAAAAGCGGTACGCACATCCCCCCCCACCCTCCCAGGGTCTTGCAACTGCAGAGAGGGTGAAAGAGAGCAAGAGGCTAACTTTCCGACCGACAGCTTGCTGAAGCCGGGGAGCTGTATCAAAACGCCCAAGCGCAAATGCAGGCTGCAGCGCGCAATGTCAGCGAAGCCGCCAAGTACGTCATTGACGGCGAGAATCGACACCCAAACCGCATCGACGTCTGTCAGCAGGGCACGCAGGGAGCGCCCTTTGGCGAGTTTCTGGTCGGCAAACGGCCCAAGTCGATAGCGCCGGAGCAGCCTGCAGCCGCGAACCCCTTTGGCTCGAATAACAACACTGCTGCTGCTGCTGCTGCTGCTCCTTCAAACCCGTTCGCTTCGAATAGCGGCACGACAAACGCCCCGTCGCCCTTTGGGGCTGTAGGGGCGGCCAACGCGGCGCCCACGACGAGTGCCTTTGGACAAGCGTCTGCGCTGGGCCAAAAGCCCAACCCGTTCGGCGCGCCCGCCTTTGGGCAACCGGCTCAACCCGCCGCGGGGTTCGGGCAGCCGTCGCAACCATCTGCTTTCGGCCAACCCGCGCAGCCATCACAGCCGTCGGCTTTTGGGCAACCGGCACAGCCGTCACAGCCCTCGGCCTTTGGGCAGCCGGCGCAACCAACAGCTTCTGCATTTGGACAGCCATCGGCCCTGGGCGCAAAGCCGAGCCCATTTGGCGCTCCCGCCTTTGGGCAATCTGCGCAGCCTGCCACTGGTGGCCCCCAGACCTCTGCTTTTGGCCAGCCAAGCCAACTCGGCGCAAAGCCGAATCCGTTTGGAGGAAACGCCAACGCAGGGCCGAGTCCGTTCACTGCGGCGTCCAACACTACCGAGAAACCGGCGAATCCTTTTGGAGGGAACAGCAATGCCGGCCCAAGCCCTTTTGCTGCTGCATCCAACACTACCGAGAAACCGGCGAATCCTTTTGGAGGGAACAGCAATGCCGGCCCGAGCCCTTTTGCCACGGCGTCGAGTAGCAATGCTCAACCAGCGAATCCCTTCGGTGCACCTTCAGCAAACAACCAGGCAAATCAGCCTGCCCCAAGCCCGTTCGGGAGCCAGACCCCGGCGCAAAACAAGACTGCGAGCCCCTTTGGGCAGCCAGCTGCCGCAGCCAGCTCGAATCCCTTTGCCAGCGGCGGAGCTTCCACAACGCCGGCAGGGAACCCTTTCGCAACTGGAGGTCAACAAGCAAGTGGTGGCGGCGGAGCGGCGCCAAACCCGTTTGCAGCAGCGCAGCCCAATGCGCAGGCGCCCTCGAACCCCTTTGGCAGCGCTCCGGCCAAGCCAGCCCAGCCTGCGGCGCCGGCTGGGAACCCTTACCCGCCTGGCAGCTCCAAGCAGCATCCTGCTGCGGAGGGCTACATCAGCAAGAATATGGACGGGACTCTGGCGGCTTTCAAGGGCAAGGCCGTTACGTACAGCGAGGATAGCCCTGGCATTCGTGCCTTTGACGGCACATGGACGCGCATTTGGTTCCCCAACGGCGCACCCAACTACTACAAGGACACGGAGCTGCCCTTGGACAAGTATGATGACAAGACAAAGGCGCAGTGGCAGCAATTTGAGCAAACGGGACAGTTTGCCGATGGGTTGATGCCTTTGTTGCCTCCACCACGCGAATGTACAACATGGGATTTCTAAGTTGGAGCAGAGACGATGTGCATATACATTGGCGTTTTTGTATTTGATTGGGTGGACGGCTGATTTCTTTTTTTGGGTATCCGGATAGTTGAGTAGACGTCGTATATATATATATACCATGGTAACAGGAGGAAGATCCACGGCTTTACATGACATTTCACTCTAGGTATACACATTCACAGTACAGCATTCGGGTGCTTTGTGGCGGGAGAGGGCAGAATTTTAACTCTTTTTTATTAAACTTGTCCATTGCAAGAGAGCCGCGACGGCTGTGCCCTGTTTCAGACGCCAGTCGTCCGTCCCAGCTCCCCTCGGTTGGCCAGCCGGAATCCAGAGCCACCTAGCATTTAAGCGGCAATGGTGACCTCGACCTCGACGCCGGCGTCAATGTTGACAATGATTTGCTTGACGACCTCGGTGGGGGCGTTGAGGTCGATGAGGCGCTTGTGGATGCGCATCTCGAAGCGGTCCCAGGTCTTGGAGCCCTCGCCGCAGGGGGTCTTGCGGGTGGTGATCTTGAGCGTCTTGGTGGGCAGGCGGACGGGGCCCTTGGCGCGGAGGTCCTTGCTCTTGGCGCGGTCGATGATTTCGGTGCAGACCTTTTCGAGGACCTGGACCTTGCGCGAGGTCAGGGTGATGCGGATCTTGTGGCTCTTCTGCAAAGATTTCGTCAGTAAGAAGAGAGACAAAAGACAAGTTTCCCAAAGGCTGCTGCGAGAAGAGGAAATCACGAGCGAAGCCGAGGGATACAAAAATACGTACGGGAGCCTCGCCGACATCCTTGTCAGTCTTGTTGTAGGACATTTTGAATTGATTTTCGGGGGGGAAAAGGGTTGACTTCACGACTCGAACGTGGTGTTTCGGCAAAGTGATGAAGTTGAAAAAGGGAAAAAAGTTCAAGATTCGGGAGCGCTCCTCGCTTCGCGGATTTGGGTGGTGGGGGAATTGCGAAAATGCACACTGGTTGTGCGATGGGCTAAGCCTAGTTTGGTTAGAGCACCGTCCTTGAAAGAATGTGGTTGGTGGAGAGGACTGGGTGGGGTTCGAAAAAAGGTACGTATCTCTTTTGCGCAATGAATGCGCATCCAGGTGCTTAGAGACGCAAAAGATTGCTGATGCTTTGCGAGGGCGGAAAATTCATATATAAATAACTCATTTTCTTATAAAATCTTGTTGTTCATCATCTACTAGGGTATGGAGGCATAGTCTTGATTGCAGTTCGTCTGGGGAGATATCTTTGCAAAACATTGGCGTATTATCGTGCAGCGACATCCTGCGTACCGCCGACGACACAACTTTGGACTGAGGCTGGAGCAGATGTCGTAATTGTCACTCGAGAAACCGGGGTTGAGTTGCGAATCTGTTCCCGCAACTGTTTATTTGCATGTCGTGGCCCGTGGTGTTGTGGTGTACAACCCAGCGACTTCGCGACAATGCCATCACTATGACTTCTGGTGTCTATTCACATGATATATTAACCTCTTTCAAGATATGTAGCAAAATATTTTCCAAAATTGTTCTCTCTACTACCTTTCAGTAGTCACGGCAGGGAATTGAGTTGTGAAAATCCCAAGACGTGCATAAGAGGTCGACATGTGTCTAGTGGTCATACACTCAATCAACTCATGAACCTCTTGAACAAAGCCCAGAGACGACTAATCTAAAGACCAATTGACTAGCCTCGTAATCGTCACCTCAGCATTTTATATTTGCTTGCGCAAATCTGCTTCACAGTGGCAAAGATTGTCGCAGACTCACGTTCAACAACGCACGGCACGAGCCACCCCACTTACTTTAAACTAGCTGCTGCGCCTGGAGCTTCAAGCTTGACCCTCTTTGCAGGTATGAATCATCCGGCGATTCAACGACAGCCTCAACGAGGCAGCGCACAAAAATCGGTAGACTAACCATGGAGACGCGACTTCAACCCTGAACAAATTCCATATTCTTCTCACGCTTCAAGTAGCCCACCACCGCGGCAGCAACGACTCTGGACGTCTCGCGACTCTCACCTCGAAAATACCCCTCCGTCCCGCCAAACCATGGCCAAGTTGCCGTCACTGGCAGCCTACCCCCCGGCCGTATGGCGTCACAAGCTCACACCCACGGAATGGGCATCGTTGCAAAATGCTTGGGTGGCATTGCTGCAAGCTCACATTAGCTCTTCGGCATCTGAACTGGCCAAGGCCCTCACAGAAGAAGACTCGTCTCTCACTCGCTTTCTCACCACGTTTGCGCAGGAAGCGGCCTCGCAAGACGCATCGCATCCGCCGTCGCCAGCCCTGCTGAAAGCAGTATTGCAATTGACGGCACAGTCGACGTCGTTAAAACCTACCTCTGGTCTCGACACGTTTGACTACCTGGCCAGCCTGGCCAAGATTTACCCCAAGAAGCTCTCAGCGCCGGTGCTGTCACAAGCCCTGGCGTCACCACACGCAGCTGCTATTGAGTCGTCATTGACTACGCTGAAAAAGTCGCTCATTTCCAACTTGGACGCCGGGATCCGAGGCGACCTCAAGTCCGCCGAGGCGAGCTTGGCAAAGCTCAACCCGCTGCTGCACGCTTCTCCGCACGTCTGCACGCTCTTTCTCGCCGGCGACGACTTCCTCGACAGTCTTGTCGCGGGCTACAAGGTCATGAACCCACCCCTGCGCAAGGTCATCATCGCAACGCTCTACCTGTGCCTGGTCGGGCTCGTCGAGGCCACGCCCGCCAAGTGGTCCATGCTGAGCGACGAGCTCTTCTCTCTCAAGTCGGCGGCCGACCAGCACAGGCAGGGCCCGCTCAACGCAAACGACTCGCTGGTGCCGGAGCTGGTCACGTCCACACCGCTCCTCAAGGTGTTGCTGGCGAGGGCGGAAGCCGACGGCGCGGCGACGCCGAACCTGAAGAAGCGCATCACGGCCCTCGAGGCGTTCAAGAAGGGCGCCATGGTGCGGCCAAAGAGGCTGATGCGCCGCAAGGTGGACAAGGGCAAAAACACACAGACGAGCGAGGATGTAGACGCCGAGGTGCACATTCATCGCATGAGTCAGATTACGCAAGTGCAAGACTTGTTCCCAGACCTCGGCGCCGGATTCGTCGCCAAGTGTCTGGACGAATACAACGAAGATGTCGAGCAGGTTGTTGCCAATCTTCTCAGCGAGTCGTTGCCACCACACCTTGCTACCGCGGATCGTAGCGAAGGACTGTACGCTTCATATAAAAGCCGACTGTCGCACGTTTCGTCATCACTAACAGATGCTAGATCCCATTCCCACCAGCAACCACCGCCAGACATGGCGCCTCACTCTACACCACCACAGCTGCCGACCCGGCGCAACATTTACGACGACGACGACCTCGACCGCCTCGCCGTCGACACCTCGAAGCTCTCCTTTGGCAAGCGGCCCGAGCGCACGGCCGACCAGCTGCTCCGGGACCGCGCCTCGGCGCCCGGCAAGGCCGCCATCCTCGCCGCCCTCGCCGCCTTTGACTCGGACGACGACGAGCGCGACGACACGTACGACGCCGACGACGTGGGCGGCACCGTCGACGCCTCGGCCAACCCGGACGAGGCAGCCGACGGCGGCGGCGGCGGCGCGCACGACGCCAACGAGGAGGCGCTGTTCCGGGCGTTCCAGGCCGACGCCCGCGTCTTTGACCGCGACGCCGCCACGCGCCGGTCCTCGGCCGCGCGCGCCAAGCTCCGCGAGGACACGGGCATGCCCGACGAGGCCATCGAGGGCTGGGCGCTCATGCTCACCCGCAACGCCGGCCAGATGCGCCGCCTCGAGGCAAGGTACGCCTTTGCCGGCCAGCAGCGCGAGCTCGGGCGCACGTCCTGGCGCGACTCGGGCGCAGAGGACAGCAGCGATGCCGGCGGAGCCGCGGGCAGAGGCGGGAGAGGAAGAGGCGGCGGCGGAGGACGTGGCAGAGGGGGAGGAGGTAGAGGACGCGGCGGCGGCGGCGGGAGTGTGGCGGGGGCGACGGGCGAAAAGGGCACCGACAGCGCACGGAAAAATAAAGAGGCGAACAAGGGCTCGCGAGCAAACCATAATCGCAAGGCTGGCCATGCCAAGAAGATGGCGCGAGGGGGGTTTCCTGGTTGAAGCGGGTAGAAAGGTGCATGAGCTTTGTCACCTTCTTGGGTTCATATACATATTAGACATGACATGTACGCATGGAGTCACTTGCTGGAAAATGTCATTTTTGTTTTAGCATAAACGGAAGCGGGAAGATAAGACGCATATCTATGGACAGAGCATATGAGAAAAGTAAAGAGCATGATACTCCAAAAAAAAGGTTAATATGAAAAAAGACTTGTGTCTTATAGATATTCTAATATAGAAATCAAGAATCAACTTGAGCCCGTGAGTAGCCTGCTGTAAAAGAAAACATAGGAACCGTAAGAATCCGTAAATGTTTGAATCATCATATCTGTAAAATATCAGAGGTCCTGCTAAACGCCGTGAATCTGAGCCTGGTTAAACCCCCCATTCGCTTCTCGTTCTCATGCTCTGAGATATGCTGGTAGCTTTGTTAGCTTATGTCGTCACCCGTCAACGGCAAAATTTCTCGACTTACTCGCGTCAATCTGCTTGAGCTGCGGCAGCGCCAGGCGGACCTTGTTCCTGTACAGCGCGGGCGCGCGGAGCTGCAGCGGGTTGCCCTCAAAATACACCGTCGTCAGCGCCTCCTTGTCGCCGAGCTCGCGCTCGACGTCGGCAAAGTCCATGACGAGGTTGTAGCTGGCCCAGACCTCCTCGAGCTTGGTCAGCGGGCCGAGGCCCTTGAGGCTGTCAATCTTGTTGTGCGAAATGTCAATCGTCGAGAGGTTGACGTTGGCCTCGAGGCCCTCGAGCGAGACGAGCATGTTGTGCGAAATGTACAGCTCCTCGAGCTGGGGCACCTCGCGCAGCGGGCGCAGGTCCTGGATGCGGTTCGACTGGATGCTGAGGAGGCGCAGGTGCGTCAGCCCGCCGAGGTTTTTGATTTCCGTGATTTTGTTCTTGGCGAGCCACAGCTCCTCGATGCTCTTCATGGTGTCGAGGTTCTTGATCTCGCGGATGCGGTTGGAGCCGAGCTCGAGCGACGTGACCTTGTCGAGGCCGTCGAGGTTCTCAATCTCCTTGATTTTATTGGCGACAAAGTACAGCGTCTTGAGGTCCTTGAGGTGGTTGACGTGCTTGATGTGCTTGATCTTGTTGAAGCTGAGATCGAGGTTGGTCAGCTTGGTCAGCTTGTCGATGCCGCGAATGTGCGCTATCAGGTTGTCGTAGAGGTCGAGGTCCTCGAGCGTGTCGCCGAGCGTGTCCAGGCCCTCAATCTGCTGGATGTTGTTCTGTCGGAGGCAGATGGACGCGACCTTTTGGAAGCGCTCGAGACGCAGGCGCTCCATGGAGCTGACGCGCGAATGGATAACGTTGATAGAATCGGTCTCGGGGTCTTCATTGGCCAACAAGTCTATGTTGAAAAGGAACCTGTCAGTGGGCGGCCGTTGGCGGGGGACGGTGCTCGCGTGCTCTTCCTCGGCGCGCATATGCAAAGGGAAAAGGACTCACCTTCGTCGGCGGCGATCTCCTCGCCAGGCAGTACATTCTCGTCGTCCGAGTATTCCGGGTCGGACACGGCTTCTGGGTTGGTCAGGATGGCCGACTTTGGCATGCGCAGCTTGCCGTCCCAGCCGTTGGCGTTTGTCAGGCTGCCGCTGGCGTGGTGAGGCTCGGCGTCGGCCTCGATGGTGACGTGCGCCGGGGGCTGTTCTTCACTCGTTGAACCGGGAGACATGATGTGTATTCTTCTACGCACTCTGGACTCTGACGAGGGGCGGTAGAGTGTAGGAGGCAACTTCTGTGACGGCGAGGTTGCCTCTTTAACCTGGAGTATCGATAAAAGATGGCGGGGCAGTTTGTTAGGCAGAGACGCTAAAGCGGCTTGTGACCAATGACGACCCCCGTGAAAGATGGTTGCATTTGTCAGATGCGAAGTCAGTAAAATGATTAAAAAGTTCATAAATATAGTTTGAAGCAATGATTTCATAAAAATGCCATAACCATCTAAGAGGTAAAGCTTCAGGCTGCATACCGTGCCTGAGCTTCTACAAGAACTGACAACCGTAGTACGCACTAATTACAGCGGGGTTGGCCAGCCCAAGGCCCTGAATTCGCAACATCAGTTGAGACCTCGCTACCTCCACCACTGCTTGACGTCACCCCTTAGCGCATCCTGCATCAAGTTATCGTTCTAAATGATTGTTCCGGAGACATTACGCATATGATGCGTTGATAGAGCTTCTGTATCGTTCAAGATGGCCTCGTGCCGGGTGTATTGGCCCGTGGCGCGACATTGCGCGGCCAGAAGGCATCGGCCGTTCTTTGCGTCTTCAAAGCTTGAGCTCGCGTCGCGGCCCATGGAGCTGCATTTCCACCGCAACTTGCATATTGCGCCGGCGGTGATGCCCCCAATCATCTTTACGGGGCTGTTCATAGCTCTTTGGTGCTGGAAATGCACCATGTTGGTTGTGTTTCAAAACACCATCATCTACAACCCGTTTCTGCCTCCAGATGCTCGCCGCTTGGAAATAGCAGACTACGCGAGCCAATGCCGCGGAGTGACCTGGAGACGGGAGATGATCAAGTCGCTGGACGGCACGCCAATTGCACTGTGCATCAGCAATGAACCTCTGGAGAAAACAAGCTCATCCGTGACACCGGTGTACATTCTTTATTTTCAGGGTATGTGTAGCTGCGGTGCAAAGAGAAGCAAAGGCTACTAACACAGTTCCAAGGGAATGCTTCTTCATTGCCCCCGCGACTGCCTGAACTATCGTCAATTCTCCGTCGAGTTCGAGACGCCGACAAAAGCGCAAGCTACAACATTATAGGCGTGAGCTATCGAGGCTTCTGGAAGTCGCATGATCGGCCGTCTGAGAAAGGCATCAACATGGATATACAGGCCTCGCTGCAATGGGTTACGCAACTACACAAAGACGAGCACCCAGACTCACAGCATGAACCTATCGTGCTGCTCTGGGGCCAGAGCATAGGGTGCGGCTTCGCCTCCAATCTAGCGGCGAATACGATGGACGATGCAAATCTTGCGATTCGCGGCTTAGTGCTCGAGACACCGTTCACCAACACCAGGGCTATGCTCCAAGCGCTGTATCCCCAGAAATGGTTGCCCTATCAATATTTGTGGCCGTTTCTGCGCAATCATCTGGACACCTGGAAGAATTTAAAGACGGTGGCGCAAAAGGCAGAGCGGCAGCCGATGCCAGTGTACATTGTCGAGGCCGGGAATGACGAGCTAGTGCCGCAGAATCACGGTGAACTTCTTGCCAGACGCTGCGAGGCGCTTGGCTTGCCTGTGCAGCGCTATACCGTGCGCAGAGCGCTTCACAACGATGTCTCGATACGGCAGGCTGGCAAGCAGGCCATTGCGGATTACATACGATCCGCAGTGGCGGCGGCACAGGCACCATGATTCTCAGTAGGAAGCCAATGACAATGACCAGAATTGACTTGTGGTGATGGGTGTGATCAGAGACAACTTTTGTTTCCTCTTTGCGTTCTCCGCCACTTTGCCGAACCGCAGGGGAAAAGACTCGCAGCCGAGGAAGAGTGGCGGCCAGCCGTGGGCGTCGCAGACGGGAAAAGCAAGCACTTTAATCTATCATGGACCCACCGGAGCCAGAAAGCATAGACCATTCTGTGCGGGGAGGGAGAAGGCCGAGTGAAGCAACACCAAACCTCGGGAGCCCTTTGCTAGCGGGCGTGTGAATGATATGGGACTAACAAGGTGTTGCTCGCCGCAGGCTAGGCGGTTTCTCACGAAAAGAAAAGCAATTGAGCACTGCAAAGGCTTGATGAACAACAAATCGATTTCTTCTCATCATCTAAGCTGTAGATTTCGAGGCAAAAGGCCCGACAATTCGGAGCGCTAATCACGAGTGACCTGCACGATGGAGAATGTCTGCCTGACGATGCTCCTGGCTCTTCACAGCAGGCAAAAACCTGGCTAGTACTCCACACAGCCCATGCAACAATGCGCCGAGCCGTGAATAAAAAGCTGAGACCGGGGTGTGTGTGAGTCCCCGTCCCCCCTCCCTCCTAGCGAGGTGGTCTGCGATCCATGGACAGGGGTAGTAAAGTGGTGTCGGCGCCCATCGCTGTTGCAGTTAGTCGGTCGTACTATCAAGACAATGGGCCGGCCAGCAGGGGTTAATAAAACGTGAATGTAGGCAGCAGGCCACGCAGCGACGCGCAACAGGCCAACGCATCGGGCCAAAGACTCCATGGTTTGGCCTACAAATGTGTGTAAAATCATGGGGAAACCAATCTCACACTGTACTCCGTATGCGTGGCCGATTCGTAGGCCGTGTACAAAGCAGCCTGCACCAATAAGGTGGGCAGTGTGCCTTGTTATTATGCAAGCCGTCTTTTAGCTTGCATGTCGGGGATGGGCCAAGAGGCAACGACGAGGCACCCATCTTGTTTTTTTTACTTGCATTATTTTTTAATGACCATTCCCAAAAGAAATCCAGAGCTCCCAGCCACCCCTATTTGATTTTTCTTCTTCTGGGATAGATGACTCGAAACCGTGCCAGGGTGCCGCAAACCTCACGCCCGCCCGCCCGGCTCGTCGTCCCCGGGCGTCCTGGTTTAAAGTGGCACACGTGATTACGTGGAAGTATCCCGTCGCAGCCAAAGCCACTCTACGCGGTCAGAGCGCGACTCAGCTGGCACTATCACCACTTTTTTCTTCCCACTCTGCCTAACTTACCTTGCTTCTCCTGGCTGGCCTGCCTTTTTGCTACAGGGGGGTGTCGTCGTAACATGGGCAGCCCACACACACACACACACGCATGCACAGCTTATCTTGGTCGTGAACTGTCGCTCAGGAGGTTATAAAATGCCTGGGCGCCCGCTCGTAAATTTGCTGCTTTCGCCCCTTCCCGTTTCTTTTGTAAAGTCTTTGGTGTTTCGAAACGGTAAGTCTGTCGACAACGAGAAACCCAACGACGATTTTTCCTCCAAGAAATAAACAACCTGCTATAATCACCTCGGCATAAACCACCATTGCCGCTGTGATTTGCGATCATCGCTACCTCAGGCGATACTTGTCTCCCGACTTTGCTGCCTGGCTGGCCACGATTACGAAAGCCATCCAAGCCCAACATCCTAGTCTTCATTCACCCGTCGAACACATATAATCCATCATCTTTACATCCGTCATCATCATCATCATCATCATCATTTTTGCATACCGAAAACAAATCATGTTCTCCTCTAGACGTGCCGAGTCCACCACCAGGAGCTTTTCCAAAGGTCACAAAGTCTCCAAGTCGAGCACCTCGTTTCGCGAGAGCAGCGGCGTCTCCAAGAAACGCCACGAGCCGTCGTCTCGCCACCGTCGCCCAACGACAGCCTCCACGGCCGGAACCGTCGACACTTCCATGACCAAGTAAGCCCTCCTCTTTCCGCGGGACAAAACCTCCTCCTCCTCTTTCATCTTGGCTCTTTCACCAACTTACACAACATCCTCCTCCCCGCACAGTGGCATCACCTCCAGCGTCGTCACCCTCGTCGTCGGCGCCGAGCAGCGCCTCTTTGCCGCCCACGAGGACGTCCTCTGCGCCAGTCCCTTTTTCGCGCAGACGCTGCGCACCACGTACATGGACCCGGCGGCCAGGCGCATCGCGCTGCCCGACGAGGAGCCGGAAATCTTCAGCTCCGTCCTCGAGTACCTCTACAAGGGCGACTATTTTCCTCGCCTCGCGCACAACAAGCGCCGCAACTCGTGGGAGATTGAGCCGCCCGCGAGCGACGAGGAGCGGGCGCGGGTCGAGAGCACCGTCTACCACCGCAGCTTCGACGGCGACCTGCTCAAGGACACGGTCATTTACTGCGCCGCCGAGCGCTACGGGCTATCAGAGCTCAAGAAAATTGCTCTCCGCAAACAAGGGCTCCGTACGTTAATACCTCTCTCTCTCTCTCTTTCTTCTCCTTCCTCTCGTTGCAAGCTTCCTAGCTTCTAACATATATGCTTTCTGTGCATACAGAATCGGGCATCCAGTGCAGCACCATTTTGACGTCGGCCCGCTACGCATACGCCAACACGCCCGACACAGACTCCAAGCTGCGGGCTCACTATCTTGCCCTCATCATCCGCTCCCGCAACACCTTTAAGCGCAGTGGGACTATGCAGCTGGAGATGCACAATGGCGGCACGCCCCTCTTCTTTGATCTCTTTGTCGCTCTCTGCAACCACGTCGACGACATGGCATCGGGACAGTAAGTATTCGCACTCTCCTGGCCCAAGGGGGGAAAAATAGCACCCACTGACATTGCTGCCAAGGAACACACCCAAGTCTAATCGCTTCTTCTCTTAATATTTCCCCTGCTCACTTGCACTTTTACCACGCACTCCTCTATGGCGTTGACTTGATCATGGGCTGAGCAGAACCCTTGGACACTCCCGCAAAAGATATCCTTTCATGGCGTTTTGGCGTTTTCTTTTTCTCTTTTTTTTTTCTTTTCACAATGGAGTTCTCCTCGAATCTCGACTTTCCGTTTCGTCAAAGCTGCTCATCTTTGATTTGTGCATTCACTATGGCTACTCTTGTACAAATACTCTTCTCTGTCATCCCTTGCTTTTGGCATGTCGCCCTGTTTTCATCCCTACGCTTTTTCTTCTTCCCCACAGACTGTCTGGCAAGCCAGAATCAAATTGTACGCTGCAAATGTTTTACTTATTGAGAGATGTGCTGAGTGGCAGTTCTACTCACACACAAACGTCACGAAAAGACACAAAGTCACAACCAACCAAAAAAATTGGTCAACTTCTCACAATGGAGCTGTATTTTTATATCAAGAGACCTATTTGCGGAAAGCAACCAGAAAGGAAAATGGAGATCAAGGTCTTGGCTTGGTGTTATTATTAGATTTCTTTTGTCTGTTCTTCTTGCGCAGTACGACTGCATGGAACCAGCCAGTTCGGTACCAGCTTCTGTATCATATTCTCAACGCTCGTTGCAGCTCCAATTAATTACGACAATACTTATTTAAACAAAGGTTTTTAGCTCGAGACCATGTGCGATGAGTAGAACCGGCACAAATGTGTGAAAATCTAGAGGACGGGGACGGGGGTTGCATGGAGACATGGAGGGGGCGTGTAGGATTCACATCGGGTGCACTTCCCCAACGCAATACTGGATGCCTGGCGCAATTTCAGCAAGCCTCCTTTTTCCATGCATACTCATCTTAATGTGACTGTTTTGGTGACTCAGCCCATCGAACGGCGAGATGCAAAAGAGCCTCGGCAAGGCCCAGGCGGAGACTGCCGCCGAAGCATCTCACGCTCCAAGAGCAGGCACTCTCTCTCAAAATGTAACATGTCGGAGCTAAGATCGGCGACAGCGCAATAACTAGTATGAAGTACACTCACTACAGTGTCACCGTGGAGTCACCGGGGATGGCTATTTTCATGCATGGTTGCCTGGTGGCGGATGGCTCTCCCGTTGCCGGCTCGCACACCCAAGAAAACAGGAAGAGTCTTGTTATTTGTCTTTGGCAAAAGCAATTTTGCGTTTGCACCTTTTGAACTAAAAGTAACAATGCACGTGCGGTACATACTACTTTTTTTTTCTAGCAACCACAGGAGCAACGACCGTGAAGCAACAATTGGCGTTGGCGTGCAAAAAGTTCACGCAACCCGGATGGGGCCGTCAACCCAATTCGTCGGCCTAAAACATGAAACCGCAATGTCTCCCTGATCTAGTCTATTTTAATCAGAGCACTTTTGCCTCGTCCGTGACAGTGTGCCGGCCTATATTCCTGTTCCCGGGAAGGCTCCCTTTTTCGATAGCACCACAATGCCACGCTCGCGCGCAATGTAGCCCTTCATCAGATCCTAACGATAAATATTGTTAGCTAGTGACTCACGGTGGGGGGCGTGCGAGGAGAAAAGGCGATAGTGTGCTGATGCTGTGACGTGGTGCGCATGTGTTGGCTTCGGGCGTTCTTAGGCGCTGTAGCCGCCTTTCTGACGTGGCTGCCCCTCCGCTACGCACGTCTTATAACAAGACGCCGTAGCAGCTCATCTTGGGCCGTAATTTTTGCGCATGTGATGTGACTTTACAATAATGAAACGCACCTTGTATATCATGTTGGCCAATAAGCACTCGACCTCGTCCGTATCGATGCTGTCGCCCCCGCTGCCCATACTAATGGCAGCCTGGAATTCTGCGACGGGAACTCGCGTGCGGCGGACCTGAGTCGTTTCGCCCTCTTTGGGCTCGTCGAAGCCGCCCGCTATAAAGACTTTGCGGAGCAAGTTGCGCAGAGCAATGTCGCGACCGCGCTCAAGGGTAAGATATATACGGCGCTTCACAAACTGATCTTCTCCGCTCTGCAAAGCCTTGTCAAAGTTGTGCAGATCGCCGCTCCGAATGCATTTAGCGAGGGGCAAAAACAGCTCTTGTAAGCGGGGATAAGGCTCCAATAGCTTCTTGGTGGGGAGGACGTGACTGGTTAGGAGCCGACAAGGGATGAGATATGTGAGAATGCGCCTGCAACAGTCAGTCAGTGGTCGGCGACCTGTCATGTGCCGGACTTACTCGGAATTTGGTCGGGCGTCTTTTTGGCAAAGATCCCAGGCCTCAACAAGATACTTTTCGGCCTGCCTTTTGTTAGCGTTGACCCATGCGCCAAATCGTGCGTGCTCACCTCGGTGTAGTTTTCTTCCAGGAAGAAAAGCACTCCCTCGTAAAACTTGAAGGTGACTCGCTGCGATTTGGGAAACGATTCTAGCGGCGGCATGTCTCCCTTTTGGTTGTAGACTGCCAGCGTCTTGAGGATTGTCCTTGACAACGAGGCAGAATTGAGCTTGAAGTACGTTTTGAACAACAAGTTGATGATGTAGTATATCCCCCACTTTCTTGATTCTTGCAATGGAGCCCTAGGTTGATGTCAGCATTTGAAAGCCAGCACCCAAAAGCATATCCGTACCTATCATTGAGACAAAGTGTAAAGATTCTCTTCAGATGCTGTTCACAGTCGCGCAGCTGAGCCTGCTTATCAGCTTCAGGGTCAAAGTCGTCCTGCATAAGGGCGGCTGATCCCGTCGGCAATACTTCAGACTGCTTGCTGCGCTCCGCATCAGACTTGATGGCGAAGAGCCGTAGGTACTTGCCAACCATGTACAGGGTCGGGATTGTCCACGCTTCAAAGCCGAAATTGTTGTACCCGCGAATGAGCATGGACGTCAAGTCTTTCCATGCCTCATACACCTTTGTCCATGTTGACTAGAAATACCAATCAATATGTTTTCCGGTCAAAAGTTCCTCATCACTTACTCTTCCCTCCTCACCAGCGACAATCTCACCAACAGCGTGCCAGTAAGCAGCGTAGACCTCCACCCAGCCGTTCACCTCGTCATGATCAAGCTTGACTTTTCGTGCCGTCTTGGTCTTGATGAAGTGCTTCAGGTCGCCTTTGACGCTGCTAGAGTTTGTGCTTTGCAGTATCTGGCGGAGTCTATCGGGCTGCCCGGGTGGCGGAACTGGTGACAGCGTCTGAGCTAGGATGTAGCCATGCTGCAGCGAGTGAGCTTGGGCAAACTCCTCGAACAGCTCATTCATGGCTACGGTGGGGTATCTTGCGGACGGAGCAGTTAAGCTAGATCCTGCCTCATGAGACAGATGACAGATTGGCTTTACCCACGCAAAGCCCCAGTATATTTCAGCATGCAGCAGCAGATGCTAGTGGGATACCAGTAGGTGGTATCGTCTGCCGTTGTCTGCTTGGAGGGGTGGTGGATCCCTGCTGGCGGGCAACAGTGGCTGGTGCTGGCTGCTCTGGTGTCGATGGCGGCGACCGACAAACCGGTCGGTACGTACCCTGGAAAGTTGGCGGCCAAAATCACTCCAGCCTCCAGGCCAGGCGGAGCGCGAGCCAACTTTTTTCTGGGTCTCGCCTTTTTCGAAGTGCTGCACGTGACCAGGAATTTTGCTGCTGTCTTTTTGCTTTGGTGGAGCCTTGCTGCTGGCTGTGGCCAATCGCCAGCCGTGACAAAGCCCTGCACGCTTTGAGAGGTGGCCAGCCCTCCCCACTCTCCGCACACAAAAATTATCACTACATGCCCTCCCGACTTTGAACATCTTCAAATCTTAGCCAACGTCGAAGGTAACCACCGTCACTGTAAGAAACCCCGAATGAATAAACTACACCTCGATATAGCATTCGCTAACAGTTATTCCAGATGGGTAAGCACTGAATTCTTTAACGGCTGGTTTGGTTCAAAGGATTGCGCGATTGTACGAGGCCGGAAATTTCTCTCTCGAATGCGATGCAAACTCTCGAGTCAACAAATCGGATGATGAACGACTGCATCGACAGGAAACAAAGCGACTTGGAATCCAATTCATTGTGGGCGATGTTTACAAGTTCAGAATGGTGTTGACACCATGAAATTTTGCTCGCCAACCATTCGATAAATTTTCGACATGCGACACTGTTTCGACAAATGTCAAAATATCGATACGACATGTGCTCGCCTGCGCCGACTACGCCGTGCAATTCTTCAACCAAACGCCCGCCGATGCAGCCACGCTCACGAAACGTCAGTACTAATCAAGCGTCTCCAGGTCGTCTTCAGGAATACGAGGTCATTGGCCGCCATTTGCCCACCGAGGCCAACCCTACCCCCTCCATGTACCGCATGACCATCTTCGCGCCCAACACCACGGTCGCCAAGTCCCGTTTCTGGTACTTCTTGCGCGGTCTCCGCAAGATCAAGAAGACCACCGGCGAGATTGTCTCCGTCAAGGCCGTCGCCGAGAAGCACCCCCAGAAGGTCAAGAACTTTGGCATCTGGATCCGCTACGACTCGCGCTCCGGCACGCACAACATGTACAAGGAGTACCGCGAGATGAGCCGCACCGACGCCGTCGATGCTCTGTACTCTGACATGGCCGCCCGCCACCGTGCCCGCTTCAGGTCCATCCACGTACGTTGTTTCCCCGGGAGATTGGAATCTGCAGTCGCCCAAAACTGCAAAAAGAAGATGGGAAAAGAAATACTAACACGTCCATGACAGATTCTCCGTGTCGTCGAGATCGAGAAGGCCGACGATGTCAAGCGCCCTTACATCAAGCAGCTCCTCCAGAAGGACCTCAGCTTCCCCCTTCCCCACCGTATCACCAAGGCTGCCACCACCAAGATCTTCAGCGCGAGCCGACCTTCCACTTTCGCTTAGAGTGTTTTTTGGCTTGGGGTGGGTTTGGCAGGTTTTTGCAGGTGTTTACTACGGATGAAAAAATATCAACTGCATTTGCTCTAGATCAAGGGCATCGAAATGAACCAAAATTTTAAAACATGTTACATTACGATTCGCGTGACGCTTGTGAAACGAGAGCAGGCGAGGAACCGTGTTTGTTAATTCGGTATATCTCGGAGTTATGCTATTATCAGTCTGCTACTCCGTACATTGACCGCAATTGAACCAACGTTGGTAGTCTAGACGCTGCCAAGCTCATTCGTTTCGACAGCCGCAGTGGGGCAGAACCAATTCCCAGGACATGGACCAAGCTGATGCTAGGCCACCGTAATAAATACGACTCGTGAGTCACTGGCAGTTGCGCGCCTTTCAGGAACCCGTACGTAATCTTCACAACCTATCCACGAATTAATTTGGTGGTGCGTTTCGTACTTGGCAGAAAACGAGGCCTCACACTATTTCACTCTACGAGATCTCCGCGCAAAAGCCATTTCAGAGCCCACCCAGTCACAAGGCTCAATTGACAGCAGAGATGGCCGACGACATGGACCTGACGCTCATTGACATGGTCAAGGTCAAGACGACGATGCCAGCGCCATACCTGCCCGTCGCCGCGCGCCCGCCGCACGAGACGCCGCGTCTGCTGCTGCGGTCCTTTACCGCCGACGACCTCGCGCAGTACCACGAGCTCCGCACGCAGCCCGAGGTCATGATCTTCACCGCGCAGGGGCGGCCCGACGCCTCGCCCGCCGAGACGCGGGCCAAGCTCGACAACTTTCTCTCGCCCGCCGGCGACGGCGTCTACGTGCTGGCCGTGCTGGAGCGCGCGACCGGCGCGCTCGTCGGCACCGTCGGCTCGCACATCCGCGCCGACCTGCTCGGCTGGCCCGCGCTGGGCTACATGCTGCGCAAGGAGGCCTGGGGCAAGGGCTACGCGACCGAGATGCTGCGCGGCTTCCTCGAGCTGTACTGGTCGCTGCCGCGCGGCGAGGCGCCCGTGGAGCTGGCGGCCGACTCGAGCACCGTGCCGCCGTCCGCGGCCGCGCGCGCGCAGGCGGCGGGGGAGGCGGTCGTGACGGTGCCGGAGCAGATTGCGGCCATTACGCTCGACTCGAACGTCGCGAGCCAAAACGTCTTGCTCAAGACTGGCTTCAAGCTGGTCAAGAAGTGTATAGACCTGGAGAACCCGCCGTTGCTGCCGCTGGTTTTCATGTACTCGTTGGAGAGGCCGCAGAACTAGAATAGCTTACGCAAAGAAGAGGTATAACTAGACATGAATGCTGGAGCATGATTTTGCAAGGCGGTGTCGGCTACCTTGTCTTTTCCGAAGTCCGAGGGTGTAACTCATTAGAAACGCGCTGCTTCCGGGCAGGTCAGCGCTGGTTTGGCTGTGGGTGGATGCGGCCCGAGCTGCAGGCCTGGCGTGACGTCCCCATTCATGACGTTGCATAAAGTTTCGACAGCTCTCTTCCCAAAACACATGCATCTCGAACTCATAGCCCATTTTGTCGCAAGAAACACTCGAAGAATCCCAACAATTGACTCTAAATACCGAAGACAACCCGCACACCTTGCAAGAGCAGAGCAGAAACCGCACGAGCTCCTCCCGCCGCCCTGCATAGCATACCCTATAGCTCAGAGACAACCTCCAACGGCCACTGCCCCGTAACCGACCGAAACGATGCAACTCACCGGACCGTCGCTCATTGCCGTCGCCACCGGCATCGTAGGCTCTGCCTGGGCCTCTGGTAAGCTCCCATGCGCCCTTTGGCCCTCCCGCCTCGCCGCCTGCCTCCCGATGGGGTACTCTACTGTTTACCTTTGCTGACCACATTGCGAAAAAAACACAGGCGCCATCGCCTCGGTAACCCTCATCGGCGTCTCGTCCGCCATCGACGTGCCCGAGACGACGGCGCGCTCGTGGCGCGAGCTGTACCGCCGCGGCGCCAACCTGATGCCCAAGGTCGCCGCCGCCGTGACGCTGGCCTACGGCTACGCGGCCTACGACGCGCACCGCGCCGGCGGCGTCTGGGGCGGGTACGCCGCCGCCGCGGGCTTCGTCATCTCCATCGTGCCCTTTACCGTCGTCGTCATGCGCTACACAAACACCTGCCTGCACAAGCTGGCCGAGGGCCGCGACGAGGCCAAGACGTGGAACCTGCGCGAGCTGCTGCAGCGCTGGAACCTGCTCAACCTCACCCGCAGCTGCCTGTGCCTCATCTCGAGCGTGCTCGGCATGGTCACGATGGTGCAGAATATCAGCTAAAGAAACTCTCTCGTTGTATATTGCTCTGGAAAGCAGCATGGATAAATATTGGCAGGACTTGATCAAAGGCGTTAATTGCAAATCTCTTCTCGAACTCCACCCATCGTCCCAACGCGATCGTTCCCAGTGCATGTCCTTTCATTTAGAAAGTAGTATTGTGTCTCTGTCGTTGAGATCCCCCCGACTCAGCATTCATTCCATCGCGTATTACTTGTTCTTGCCTTTTGATCCATTCTTCTCGAGCCGCTCGAAGTCTTCAATCAGGTCCTGGCAGGTTGCCAGGTTCTTCTTGGGTTCCCAGGTATTGTGTTTCGCCGAGTAGCCTTTCCACTTCACCTGGTACCAGTGGATGTAGGTATCGGCCTCGATACGATCATCGACGATGCGCTCAACCTCCCATCTATCTCCATCTTGCTTCTCCTGCTTCCCCTCCTTCGCAACCTTTTTGGGGCTCTGTTTTTGGCCTTGAGATTGTCTTTTCCTGCCGCCTTTACGCTTGAGGGCCGGAAGAGGCTCATCCTCGGAATTTGATACGGGCACTTCAGTTCGCTTGCGCTTCGAAGCAGACCCATCAATTGAAGGCGTGGTGGCCGGTGTGTGCGCGGTAGTAGAATTCTCCCCATTACTCTCCGTAGCCGACTCCGACGGCGATGGCATTCTTTCCTGCGCAGGCTGGGCTGCTTGAGTCAGGCTGCGGCGCGGCCTAGCGGGTGCAGCTGCTTTCTTGGGTGTGATGGCATTCTTCTTCATACGGCCATGGTGAGTATCGGAGCGAAAGTGGTCATCGCTGTAATTCTCGAGCTTAGTACCGCGTAGAGTGAGCCGCAAAGATTAGAAACAAACCTCTGCTGATTGGAAGACGCATCTTCAGTGTACTGTTCCCGCGTGCCGTTTGCAGTCGGAAATGGGAGGCGCACTACCGTGGGCGCCATTTTCCTTGATTAAAGAAGAAACAAAACCGTTCTCGTGTATGGGTTGGACACCTGTATAGTGGCTGAATAGATATTTTGCTCTGCCCGTCCGAATGTGTAAGAACGAAGCTGGCATGCGGTGCACGTTGTACAGCTAGGCTGGCGGGTGGCCAGTGTTGCTCGCTGTAGTCTGCATGTGCCGTACCCGCAAACAGAACCACACGGATGTAGCACAGCTTTCACGAACAAACGAACATGGTTGAGTGATTCAAAGCCGATAGTGATGAAATAAAAAGGAACTCGCTTAGATAAGGAGGAATGCAAACAGAAAAGAAGGATGCGAGGAGGAACAAGCAGAAAAAGATCAAAAAGAGAAGTTGAAAAGAGAGCTGGCTGGTTTGTTATCAATCCTCTGTAGTAGCTGCCGATGAGCCCCATCCATGTGTATCCAATAAATCGGACGTGTATGCTATGATTTACTTTGAATGCCCCGATGCAGCCAAATTATGGAAGAAAATCCCAGTTCCTTGCAACATCATCATTCCAAACCCGTGTCGTGCATCATTCACTTCTCATGGTTGAGGGTTCAGTCGACCTCCTCTACTTGGTCGTCTTTCAGCTCACGGAATTTACCCTCACGTACAGCCTGCTCTACAGGATTCTGTACGCTTAGGACACCATTCATCTTAAGTCTACAGGAAAAAAAAAAGTTAGCCTCGAAGTACTGGGCGGCATGAGTAGACATGGCGCTACACATACCTCTCGAAAAGGACAAAGAGACGCTCGGCTTCTCGCTCTTTTTCTTCGTCTGTCATGGGAGGAAGATCGTCCGGCTGCTCTCTGTCAATAAACTGGCCTGTTATGGGGTTCACCGGTCGCTGGCTTCCGTTCTCGTCTGTACAGTCGAACGTTGCCTTTGCAGATGCCGGCACGGGCACGTTGTTCTGAAATAGATACCCAGAAGCATATCCGTAGCCAACATTTTCCACAAACTTGGAGCCATCGCTGTCTGACATGAGGAAGAAGAGATGCGAGATGACTGGGCTGATGTTGGGGGCCAGGGGATCTGTAGAAGCTTTCAGAAGACGAGCCGATAGCGATACGCCTTTGCCTAGCGCGCTCTGGCGATCCTCGGACGTTGGCAAAAGATCATCACGAAGCTTCCTCCGCACCAGCTCAGGCCCCATGCCGTACATCTCAAGCATGAGTTTAACTACTGGCGTGGCAGTAGTATCCAGCTCGCTGCTAGGATACTCTTTCATAGCCCTGCCCAGTATCTCAATCAACCTGGATGCCAATTTGCTTTCCTCACCGACTGGAAACAACGACGACTTGCTTGTTTCAGCCGCCAGATCCAAGTAGAGGAGTGAGTTGACGAGCGGACCAAAAGGTGGATCTAGAGCCCTTGTGCTAGGGATTGCGCGGTTGCACAGAAGCGAAACGATATGAGGTACCGCAGAAGTAAATTCCAAAGCTTCTTCTGGGCAAAAGTGAGTAACGTTGTAAAGCAGCTTGAGAGTCTCAGGCAGAGCCATCTCCTCCATTGGCCCGGCGGCTGTCCGGCTGCTTGCCGAGACCAACTTTGCGTGCCGGCCAAGATTGGCAACGATGCTGCTGGCGAGGCCATGCTCTTTGATCAAGGGAGATAGCTTGACTTTTTCGTCGCTATAAGTCGAGAGGAAGAGTATACGCGCGAGGAGAAATTCATCGTCCCAACTCTTAGTATCGAGTCGCTGGCATGCCTTGGTTGCATATCCGCCGTTGACAAACATTGGCCTCGTTTCAGGCTTGAGAACCATTGAGTTGGTAAGAACTCTGAGCGCGCCGCGCGACGTTTCGCTTGGTGCTTTGCCATTAAAGGCAAAAGTGAGCAACATGGATATACCCTTCGCAACGAATTTTCATGTGAGCTGCGGCTTTGGTTTGTGAGTGGAACCAATCTTACCTCCTTGGTAAATATCGGATCTGCATCGCGAGGATCGCGACCGTAAATCTTGAGTTCTTCGAGGATATTGTTTCGTTCTATAAGTTGTCAGATGCAATACTGAATGGGGCGTGCTGTCGTTGCACCCACCTTCTGGGGCCATAGAAGGGCTATCCATATCTTGGGCCAGCTTGTCAACTAGCTTGGCCACGGCATCGCGTTTTGCTGCAGGATGGATTGTTAGTTTGTCTGGTAGCGGTCGTGCTGATGGTAGAACTTGCCCGCGCCAGTGGCGGCACCGAGAGCTTGCGCCGGCATGCTGCGGCACTGTCGTGGGAATACAGTGACAAGGTCTGCGGTGCGGATGATATCGACAGCGCTGTTTATAGCCAACAAGGGGCGCCGGCGTAGAGCGAACGGCGCTGACGATGTGACGGCCGTAAGAGTTGCAGCTTATGCAGGCGTCGGGCAGAAGCTTGATGTGCACATATGGGGCGCTGAGAAGACTTGTGTTTGCCTATACAGAGACAATACAGGTGCTTGAATAGAGAAAAGGTGGCATGTGAGATGACGGCTTAATAGTAAGCCAAGTTTGCTTAGGCGACAAAGGATTGGTAGGCTAGATGTTGCTTGGTCTTAACCCCACTGGGCGGTTGTGATGGAGGGGCACTCTTGGTTACACGTATTGGGTGGTTTGATTCACTGCTTGGTGGACACGTTGAAGATGGGGAAGAACGCAGGCTATACAGGTTACCCTGGTGGAATGCCATCTTGCTCTGTTCCGCTGTTGCCATCATATTGTGGTAATTCTCAGTAAGACTTTTCTGCAGTTATTTGAGGAGCCTGAATATGCTCAGGGTGTGCGGGCGGGTGAGGTTACTTTCTACTGACAGTGGATAATTGCACCGTTACAGCGGGCGAGACCGCTAAAAGGCCAAGTTTAAACCGCTGGAGTGGTCAAAGTGTCTCAGCCACAGAAGCGAGAGCTGACTTGCGATGTGTTGCGATGTGATGTGATGTGGCGCAGCTGCAGCCCCTGTACGGGTCTCGGTGTCCACTAAACCACCCTCCAAATCTCTTTCCCCAGCGCTCCCCAGCGCTCCCCAGCCTGCCACCCTGCTACCGGCCTGCCTGCTGGCCACCGCGCCGCGCCGGAGCTAACCAAGCCTGTCCGCCACACGCGTCCGACGTGAACCGTGACCGCGTTTCGTTTAATGGATTTGTACTTTCCCGCCGAGGGAGAATTTCCATTTCACCATACTACGGACGAGTTCAGCCCCAAGACACGGCCCAGGGCTGACATGTTGCTCGGAGTTTGACCACGACTTCGAAATCGAAATCTTCTTCCTCACTCGAAGCTCGCATCGGCTTTATTCTCCCCATTGCCCTTGTTTTCTCGTTTCAAGTGGCCCTCTTTGCACGCCACCAGATGCCCGTCGTCTCCCGTGACACCTCTGGCACTTTCGCTGTCTAGATCGCCGGCGCTGCCTGGCAGTCATGGCATCTTCAGTAGTCACGGCCGCGGCATCCATCTTCAAGTCGCTATCAGCTCGACCCCCGACGCCCCCTCGAGAAACGAACCACGCTCGCGACGCAGCTGTCGGCTCAGTGCCTCTGGCCAGACCTGCCCCCTTCGATCCTCGTCTGAACCTCCAGACGCCACCGAATGCCAGCTCGGCGTCGTCGGCTGCAGCAGAACCCAACACTGGCTCGGGGCGGACTAGGAAAAAGGTCGAGTGGTCTGCTCACACACATTACAAAGAACCTGCCGAATTTAAGGACGGTTCCGCGCCACCAAAGCCATCACCAGCCGCGTCCGCAACCCCTTCGTCGGCATCGAGGCCCATCAAAGGAATTCTCAAGCCATCTGCGTCTCCCGGCCCTCTTGCTACTTCTCTCAACGGAGATGCCAATGGAGACGCGTTGCAAGGAAACATAATCGACATGCTAGACTCCACAATCAAGCAGCTCGCGGGCTCTGACCGCGACTCGAAGCTCGATGCCTACATGATGCTGGCACGCGCCCTGAAGGCATCCAACAACCTGCCCGATCGTGTGGCTCTCCAAGACAAAATGAGCCTCTTCATGCAATTCATCCAGCGCGACATCACCGCCAAAACCGGCAACGCGACCCCCGACACTTCGCTCATCAATCACGCCCTCGGCCTCGTCGCTACTTTCCTCCACTTCCCCGCCATAGCCTCGACATTAACCTCCGATTTCGGCATTTTCATCATCGATCACGCTATTCGCTCCTTCGAGGATGCCTCCACCGCCAAGAAAGATGTTGTCCGCCACCTGATGCAAGTGGTGGCCTTCCAAAATTTCCCACCCAAGGTCATGACGTCTGATCGCGTTGGACGCCTGGTCGCATCTTTGCACAAGATTGAAAACCATCTCACGGGCAAGAGCATTATAATGAGCAGAATCCACATTTACAAGCGTCTTATCAAACAAGCGCCAAAGCACATGGTTGTGTTCTCTGATTGGCTGCAGGACATGTTCACAGACATGCTGAGCAGCATCAAGGAAATCAGAGCACAAGCTATCGGTCTTGGCACCGAAGCTGGCTTTGCTTTGAGATCCGAGAAACAATTGATGCGAAGAGCTACCGAAATCTTGCAAGCAACTAGCGAGGGCGAGGCATATATAGCGTTTTACATTTCAAGGCTTCAAGAGATGATCAAGGACAGACAGACATCATCTGCTGTCCCACAAATCTGGAGCGTCGTCATCCTGTTTTTGAGATGCCCTCTTGAGAGGTGGCAGTACTACGGGCCATGGTTGACCCTTGTTCAGTCGGCTTTCAACATGACAGATAGCTCGACGAAGCAGGAGGCCAACTACGCGTGGAACAGATACATCTACCTGTCTCTTACTGACAACAAAGTTTCTCCCAAAGTGCTAGGAACCCTTTGTCAGCCACTCTCGAGCCAGCTTCGACGAAAATCGTCGCCAAAGCAATTCGAAGAAGCCATGAAGCTTAAACGCATTGTCATCGGCGGCATTTGCACTCTCTACTACTACACCTTTGCACCGGGAAACGAAAGATATCCCGCCGATGCGGTATGGGATGTTACTGTGCACCCGATTCTGAGCTTGCTCATGAGCCTTGACGGCAAGCCCGATATTCCCGGTGATTGCGTCATGCAAGCATCACACCTCCTTGTTGGCTTACTGGATGTTGCGACGCCTAGGGTTTGGAGGCATGATCGAATCATGGACCTTCCTCCCCCGAAGGCCGATGAGCTGCCGCCTATCGACTCGAAATGGGTCCGAAAGAACTGCGAGAAAGTGCTGCAGCACGCGAGTGCTATTCTGGAAAGGAAGTTTCTCGACTTGGCCAATAAAGAGAGCTTGGCATATCGACTTTGGCAGGTGCTGGTTGGCTCCATTGCCTCAGCTTCCGCTAAGGACATCAAGGTGTCAGAGGACACTGCCAAGTTCATTGCCTGTACATTCAGCTTTATTGCAAAGGTTTGGTCAGTTGGCGTTCCGGGAGCAGATGAGACAGTCGTCGCCAAGTTCTTTGCAGGCATGGGAAACTTCATCGCTGTCCTTGTGGAAGGCCTGAGGGTTTTACCTTTCATGGAAAAGAAGTTGTCAATGACGTCAAACTCATTTGAACCCATATTGACACCATCCCATCGCAACGATCAGCCAGAAAGCACGCAAGGGGTGTCACGTATACCCGTCTTGCACCTTTTCCACATGTTTTCCTCGCTCCCCCCTGGAGTCAAAGATGATCAAGCGTTTGCCACCTTTTTTTCTGCGGTTTTTGAGCCGTTTTTCAAAGACCGACCGCTCAAGGCTCGCCTCGACCTCGCTCGAGAACTACTGCATCAGCTTCCCCGAAACTCAACTACCCCATTCGCACCATGGGTACTTGCTTCGCAGAATCTAAGGGTGCTTCTCAGCGACTCCTCGTATGCGCCTACCTCTAGCATTCCCAGCAATGAGCAACTTCTTGGTCCAGTATACCGCGAATTTGTCTCTCTCCTTGACAGAGGGCTAATGTCGCACCCCAACTTACCGCCGGCACAATGGACATCGCTGTTTAATCAAGTTTGCGGACACGCCAAGTCTCAAGCTGGGGATGCTGGCCTAGCTCTAGCCGTCGTCGAACCACTGGCAAAGGCCCTTGCCGACTCTGTTCTTCCCTGCGCAATCACGCTTCAGCCGCAGCAATTGACAATGGCTATTCAGCCCTCGTCAGCTCTCTTCGAAGTCGCTCATATGCCACGAGATGCCCATGCTGTGGAAGCCGCTCGACGCCGATTATGGGGCACTGCTTTGACGACAGCGAAGAGCAACTCGGCCGATCCATATGATCATCTGTACAAGCTGGGGAACAACTGCCTTCGCTTTCTCTACTCAGCAGACGCGTTGGGGAACGAGGATACCATTTTGTTCCTACAATCAGTCACTGGATTTTTAGAACGCTCAGGTGCTACCCATGGACTCAAGCTCCTAAACAAGCTGCAACAAGGCGTCTGCGTCTGGATCCTGGACGAAGATTCTCGCCATGGAAAAGACGACGAAAGAGCTGTCTTCAAAGCCGTACAAAACCTCTGGGGCCAAGCGTGTGCTATCTTCACGGGCAACGGTTCCCTAAGTAAGGCCCAATTCGACGACGCCGAGGCACTCTTCACGACAGCTTTTAAGAGCAAACAAACATACATTGTCCAGAAAGCTGCCGATGCATGGAACGCCCTCGTAAAGGACGAGGAGAGCGTGGACTGCTCCGAGAGTCTCAAGTCTGTTGTTTCTTCGCTGCGCCTCAAACTAGACATCGCGCTTCCGGGCTCTGAGGCCGGCGATTTTGGCGCTCAATCTGGTCGTGGTAGAGAAGACATTAGTTTTGTTGCTCTCTCCTCGATGTCATCCCACCAGGATGGACAACAAGAACCAGGTAGTACAGCTGGCTCTTCAACTCCAAGTCTGCGAAGAACTTCCTCAAGAAAGCGTCGCAGCGAAGCTACGACTGAAACTATCAGTGCCAAGCGGTCAAGACCCTCTGCGACGCCAAGACGCCTGCGACATGATAACTCACAGATCAAGTTTGCCCCCATCGCGTCTTCGTCTCCTATGGTGGAAGAATCACAGCATCTTACTGAGCGACAGAGAGAAGTTCGCGAACGCCAGCGCGAGGAAAATAACATCTACTCCGACTTGCAGAACCCATCTGCCGCTACGCCGGGCGATGAGAAGGAGACTCCTAAAGCCAAAGGCAAGTCAAGATCTCAGCAGGCTGGCACACCACAACGAGAAGAGCAGTACAAGAGACATATCACGTCTACGCCGACGCCGAGACGTGGCCAATTTTTACAAATTGATCATCTCAACGATCCACCGTCATCCCCGCCATTGCCCCGGCCCTACCCTTTGCTCTCGGGACTCAAATCTCGATCAAGGGCGGAAAACTCTATGGAGAATTGGGAGTTCTCATCGCCACCTGGATCTCCAGCTGTCAACAAATCTGCCAGTGCCGAGGCTGACCAAGCTCAACCGACTGCTTTGGTCGAACTACAACAACCGACTGCAGGCATGGTGACTAGAAGTCGCCGCCGCGGAAGCGCCAGCCAAGATCAACCTATCGAGGTCATCCCATCGAGCATCGACATGGAGGACAAGGCTGATGACGAAGCGAAGCCTGTACCCAAGCAATCTAAGCAGCACAAGAAGCCTGAGACACGCTCTCGGAGAGGCCGGCCCCGCACTTCGATGCCCACGCCTGCGCAGGAGCATCTCGATGAGGCCAGCATTGAGACATCGAAGCCTGAGCAGGGTCACAAAGAAGCGGAAGCAGAAGCCGTGGAAGAAGCCGACCCGAAGGAGGGCAGCAAGCGATCTCGCAGGCGCAGGTCGCTGCGCGGCAAGGCCACAGCGACGGAGCAATCCAAGAAAATCGCACTGGAGATCGCCATTCCTAGCTCAGCACCTGAGGACGCTGCTGAGGACGCTGCTGAGGACGCTGCTGAGGACGTGCCTGAGGACGTGCACGTCGTTCCTTCTTCGCCTGTTGTGCCGTCTACGCCCATCGACAAGCTGCACATTGATACGGCCGGCGAATCGAAGAAGAAGCGGAAGCGGAAGAGGCCTGGACTGTCTAGCGTGGACAGCACTCCCAGGAAGCGAAGATCCCCAGCGCGAGAAGTTGAGCCCGAGCCTGATTCCGAGGCAGTCGCGCATACCAATGATCTGCCGACTGCTGAAGAAGAGTCGGAAGCGTCACAATCTCTGCCAGAGCTTAAGCATGCGGAAGAAATAAGGACTGCGGCGCAGGTTACCAGGCAAAGCGCGAGACAGCAACATCAGCCTATGGAAGCGTCGTCTCTGAAGCGACGCACTCGCAGCCGAAGCAAAGTTAAGAAGCGCAACAGCACTGTGCCTGACAACCCTAAGGAAGGTGGAGATACAGATGAAGAAGTCATGTCGCAACTTTTTACAGAGGCCACGGCTGCTACTGCCAGCCAGGCAAAAGTAGAGGACGTTGAGATGACAGTGGCGGAGACTTCTGCGGTGGAAACTTCTGAAGTGGCAAACGAGCCAATTCCGGAACAGACGACCAAAGCCTCCATCATGGATACTCTTCGACAAGGTCTCGACCAACTTCGCAGTACTACGTTGTCTCGCGACGAAGTATACAAGATGGAAGAGATGCTCATGGACATGAAGCGCGAGATTTACGAGGCGGAATTTCGCGGAAGGAAGAGCGAGTAAACGGCATTCGCTCAACCCACAACTAAACACAAAGTATTCAACCAAACAACAACAAAGGAGAAAAAAAATTGAAACAAGAGGGCTCATATCGAATTGTACATTTTCATGCATCATTGGCGTCAAACATGGCAGAAGTTTCATGGTCTAGACGAGGCACACACAGGCACGAGAGAGTGGAAAGTAAAGGCTGCCTTTTTTTTTCTGTCGGATAATGGCCCTTCCCCCTCTTTTCATATTCCTCTATACCCCTTTTTTTGGGTACTACATTTTTTTTTAAAACGATATTGGGTAGAGAACTGGTTCAACGTCATTTTAGCAATGTTGGTTTTTATTCTCGGGGCGTTTTACCTGATGCCTCTCTCCACGAAGGGGCCTGGAGATGGCTCGAAGGGATGTACCAGAAAAGGGAAGGGAAATGGATGTATATATTTACACATGAATCCAACAGACGGGACACTTTTATCGAGACGCTGGCCAATCCATATTTACAAGAATTGTCTCCCTGTGAACCTAAGAGTGGCTTCCCGGTTGTGTGTCCCCAGACACCTGCGCAGCGTGGCGCACGCGTGGGACGCATCACGGAGGACAAGACGTGCAGGATGTGAACTCTCGGCATCAGCTCGGTCTTGCTGTCCGCGGCTAGCCTCATCACACGAACTGGCTGCAGCCAAGAACGAAAGAGGTGAGTTGGCGAGGCTGACGGAGGTGCTTCGACAGGCTAGCCACGAACACAATCCCGTTTGCGCCCTCCATTGCACCATTCTGTACGGTAGGCAGCGCCGTTCAATGCTCTGCACCCCTCTGCGCTACCTTTTTCTCTGAGTGTGATGATTCAGGTACAGTCCAAAGCCTGCTCCGTTTAATATCCCCAAGTGCACAGTAAAATGGAGAAGGCCGTAATGGTTGTGTGGATACGGTGGAGAGCGGAGGAGTCGTTCTGGAAGAAAAGGTGGCTTGGTTCAATTTTTCTTTACGGCTGGGCGTTTTCGGGTTGCCGCTTTCGGTTGAACCGAGACATTCAACGCCTGGTTGGCCCAGGAGCTGTTGAAACAATCGTGTAGCCGGTTCGTTCTGGTCCGCAGGGACTGGGAATTCGGGAAATAGAGAGCGAGGCAAGAATATTCCACAGGAGGACAGCAACAGAGTTTGCTAGTAGAATATCTGGCGTCTGGCAAATCGCGGAGAAGGACCCAGAGTTCGTGGCATGACGACTGCTACCTCGCGGTCCGGTGAAAGTCTGTCCGTCAGTGCCTCGTGTGTGGGCGGCAGTTTGGTACGCTGGCTGGTTCTGGCTCAAAGTTACCGAGCGACGGGATTGTGGGATGGGCTTTATTGTGCCTAGTCGCCGGGCCGCCCTCCCTTTTCCTCTGGATCGTCCTCTTCTTCATCTCTCGCGATTCTGAGCGGCGATTGCGCCTAGGGTGGTGAGCAGACGATCCTTCGTTGAATATGAACAAGTTGGCAGGTGTACTCTGTAGACGAGAGCTCGCTTACTTATTCGAGTCTAATTTGAGACGCTTCCTGTTTTTTTTTTCTTCTTCTCTTTTTCCGTATCCGTAATGTCTCGCAGACCTGGCGCTGATCCTCAGCTGACAAGCCCCATGAACACTACAGCGATTCATGGATACATGCTGCAAAAAACAAAGTAGCACAAAAGTTGCAGCCGGAATTACGCTGAAGTTGGTTGGTTCGCAACGGGCTGTCGCCAAGACGCCGCTCGCATTTGATTACCCACCAGCGTATGGGCTCAATGGGAGTTTGGGTGCGAAGGATCCGCTGATTGACGTCACAGTCATCAAATGCAACCTCACCACGCGGACCAGGAAACAGGGTGGGAACACGGCGAACGTGTTGCCGCAGCTGCAAGATTGCGATTTGAATTCAGGATGGTGCACCGTTGGGCCACACGGCCAAGATGGAGTCAGGATTGACTGTTTTTTTGCGATAGCGGTATGCATATTCTTCGAGGCTTTATCTGCCTCAAAATTCTGACGTCGGGCCCCGGCTCGATGTGGCGTGACGCCGGCGCGCCTCTGGCTTTGCTTTGCATATTGCCGTCCACCATTGGCTAGCTCGTCGATCATCGGGGGTTGCTCAAAAGACCCGTAGCTTGAAGGTGAGGCTTTCTTTGTTTTTTAGGGGGCCGGAGGCCACGGATCACTCCATTGGGAATGAAGGCACGGCTGATGTCGAGGCGACCTTGAAATAAGACTGAGAGGAGATGAGGCGAGACAAAGGGGAATCCGGGGAGAAAATTGGACAAAATCGGGCAACCCCAGAATCCCCGCCGAATTGTCGTTGTAGTTGCAGAAAGCTGGGTTGAGGTGCAACCCGACGTTGCACTGAGACGAGCAAGTTCAGTGGGCGGAAGCGCTGGCAGCTGGCAAGATGCGCCTGCCAGCTGTCATCGCCATGTGCAAACGGACATGTCAAGATGCGGCTTTTCTTTCTTGCCTCTCCTGTTCCTCCACATCTTTGCATTGATCAATATCAATTTTCTCGTTTCCCACGTGAAGATCCCATCTTTTCCAAGCGATCGTCGCTGTCTTGTTCAGCGCCATGCAGTCATCGGAAATTCCTGTTGCAACCAGAACGCCTCTTCATCGCCGAGACTTTGCCCAGCCTGGCTATCTTGCAGCCACGACTTGCCCAGCCTGTCGCCCGTGGAGAATATCTTGCATTGATCTCTGGGCGTTTCGATACATTGGAGTACACTCTTGGCAGTCTCAACCTCATGCAAAAAGCGACCTGGATACCAGCGAAATCTTGCGCAAAAACCGTCGTGATCTGAAGCAGCCAACGCAGTCGAGCCTACCCACCCCCGAGCCTGCGGTCGTCTCTGGAACATGCATGGATGCGTGGGATGGGACGGGTTGCATTGTCCTGGTAGCGCCCCCATTGGTTCAGTGCTGTGCTGGCGCCACTTCCTCGCCGCACCGAGTTGACTGTCTTCGCGCCGTACCTGCAGCTCTGCTGGACGCGTCCCAGTCTCCAGCCGGCAATTGATCAAGGACGGCAACAATAGGAACGCCTCCTGTCTATTACCACCCTGTCTATAATATTGACCACACTTTTTCCAGGCAAATCTACCAGTGCTCCTCTGCTGTCAGAAGGCCATCACACGCGCCGCGTTGCAGTCTGGATAAGAAGGCTGAGGCATTGTCCCAATTTTCATCACGCAGATGCCCGCTCCTTCCCCATTATTTTCATGGTCACCAGTTCTTATTGAAATGCGCAAGAAGACGAAATTTTCGGTTGAAAGTGCCAGAAAAATGACGTCGGGTGGACACTCCACAACCCCGGCAGGCTGTTTTTAGCTCGTTACCGCCAGATCATTCACCCATTTCGCGATCCAGCATGAAAGGGCGGTACGACTCGCCAACGAGGCAAATGTAGCGAAGGAAAATAAATCGAATTTTTCACAAGACGGTGGTGTGAGCGGAAGCGGAAGGCTTTGTCGCCGACAGGCATGTAAGCCAATTGTCCTGGTATGGCTGCCCGAGACACAGCCAGGCCGAACTGTTATTATGTTTACTTCCGCTTTGAGCATCCCGGCGTGGCTTACTTTTAGTGCTCGGCAGTCAACAATAGTTAGCGGACAGAATAGCGCCGAAGCCGCAACAAGGCAGCGATTTACGACGACGATGCAAAGGCAGCATTCAATACCCGCCGGCTCAGCACGCTCCTTTCAGCCCATCGCCGTAGCAGGCGTCACAAATCCACTTCGAGGGGCCACCGCATTGTCCTACTGGGTGCGCAGTAGTAGCAAGATGCAAGGCGAGGCTGGCAACCCCCGACAGACGCCCGCCTTTACACGCAGGCAGGCCGAAAACTAGTGAATGTCTCTCTCCACCTCGCCCACCATCTCCATCCCCGGCGACGGGGGGCGACTACTTGTGGTGGTTGTGGGGGGTTCAGTGGGACGACGGTTAGTTAGTTTGATGCACGTACGGCCTTGGGGGTCGGAAACAGAGAGCGCGCCCTGCCACTGCCTATTTTGCTGCAATGTAACTTTATAAATGGCCATCCCCCCAGGTCGAGCTTTGCCATGTCAGGACCCTCTTCTTCACCGTCTCTGGTACTACCCTCTCTCGCCTGAGCTGACTACACACGGCAAGGCTACATCTTGCGCCCATTCGCAAGCCTCGATAAACTTCTGCGATTGAACCAAGCCACCTTGGCCAAGGTGCACGTCGCAAAGATGCCCAAGACATACATGGGCATGAGCGGCAATACCCTTAACTGGGCTATTAGCACAATCGCTGGATGCGATTTCCTGCTCTTTGGTTATGGTAAGTCCCCGTGCACCGGCGACTCTCGCCCGCGCGCTACTCCTTCTAACATGGGCTAACATGAGCTGCAGACCAGGGTGTCATGGGCGGTATTCTGACGCTGCCCATTTTCCTCGAGCAGTTCCCCCAAATCAACGATCTTGAAAACGCCCGTAACATGGACCAGCTCCCCGGCACCAGATCCCAGCGCAGTCTCAACCAAGGAATCGCCGTCGCCTCTTACAACTTAGGATGCTTTCTTGGCGCCGTCATCACCATCTTCATCGGAAACCCGCTCGGCCGTCGCAGAATGATCTTTCTCGGTACCGCCATCATGACTGTTGGCGCAGCTCTCCAGGCCTCTGCATTCACTCTCGAACATTTCATCATCGGTCGTATCATCACTGGTATTGGTAATGGCGGCAACACCTCGACCGTCCCCATGTGGCAATCGGAAACCTGCTCATCGCACAAGCGTGGCAAGCTGGTCATGATTGAGGGTGCTCTGATCACCTTTGGTATCATGCTTTCCTACTGGATCGATCTTGGCCTGTCCTTTACCGACAGCTCCGTTTCTTGGCGTTTCCCCTTGGCTTTCCAGCTTGTTTTCTGCATCTTCATTCTCATGTTCGTGCTGGGCCTTCCCGAATCTCCTCGATGGTTGATTCTGAAGGGTCACGAGCAGGAAGCTCGCAACGTCATCGCTGCCATCGCGAACAAGGAGGTTGAGGACACTTTTGTTGAAAACGAGTTCCGCGCCATCAAGGATACCGCTGAGAAGAGTGCCGGTGGATACGGCGAAGTGTTCCACATGGACGAGAACCGTACACTGCACCGTACTATTCTGGGCTATGTCAATCAAATGTTCCAGCAAATCTCTGGTATCAACCTCATCACGTACTACGCGGCCAAGATTTACGCCCAACTCGGAATGAGCCCATTCCTCGCTCGTTTGCTTGCTGCTCTGAACGGTACCGAATACTTCATTGCTTCATGGCCTGCCGTCTTTCTCGTCGAACGAGTCGGACGCCGCAAGCTGATGCTTTTCGGTGCTGTCGGCCAGGCAATCACGATGGCTATCCTTGCCGGTGTCAACTCGCACAAGTCTGACGCTAGCCGAATTGCTGGTGTCGTCTTCCTCTTCGTTTTCAACACCTTCTTTGCTATCGGCTGGCTCGGCATGACATGGCTGTACCCTGCCGAGATTACTCCCCTCCGTACCCGTGCGCCTGCCAATGCCTTGTCGACTTCTGCCAACTGGATCTTCAACTTCATGGTCGTCATGATCACCCCTGTCTCCTTTACCAACATTGACTATCACACTTACACCATCTTTGCTGTCATCAATGCCATCATGGTGCCTTCGGTCTACTTCTTCTTCCCCGAGACTGCCTACCGCTCGCTCGAGGAAATGGACAGCATTTTCCGCCAAGTCACTGGGTTCAAGGGTGCATTCGATGTCGTCAAGGTCGCGCGCGAAACCCCTCACCGCTACGGCAAAAATGGAGAGCTTCTCATTGCATTCGATGAGGCCGCGGAAAAGGCCGAAGCCGAACATGCCAGCGGTAGTGTCAGCGATAACAGCGCAAACAACAACAACCCCATGTTCACCAAGACGGACGAGGAGACATCGCGTCCGCAGGAAAAGTAAATTCTGCGCAGCAAACGCTATGAAACCCACTTGCACAGTCTTATTGGAAATGCGTTTCCATTTTCAACACCCTTTATTATTCAAGACATGATAGATATACCCTGTTTGTTCTCGTACAGTTTTGCAGCCCACAGTTGTCACATGGGATCAGGCCATGGGCGGGCAGCTGCTTTATATATATTCAGCTTGGAGTAGATACATGGAACGAATCAACTGAATTACTTTTTTATTTCAAGTTTGCTTTGCAATTTGACTGCTTGCACTAGAGGTCATGTCTAATATGACAAACATATGCTGTAAAAAGGCGCGGCTACTGCAAGATTTCTATTGGGATCTTCCTGGTCGTACGTATTGCGCGGCACGTAACATGACCCTGCCTTGTACATGCAACAAGAATGAATGATTGTGTAAGCTGCATTTCTGAAGACTGAAGCAGAGGGAGAGCTGTGCGAGAATACTTGCAAGCCATTGTAAATGGTGCTTCAGTGTCAGCTAGTCAACGAGCCAGCCGGGGAGAGCCTTGGACCAATCAGCCCAGAGTTTGTTGTTCCTGATATCGGAGCAACCAGCTAGCAATATTGGAATAAATAAAATCCGTCAAACGTTCAGTTGTTAAAGAATAAAGTGTTGTGGTTCTCTTGCATGTGGAGTCTTGACCAAGCTACACCTTGTCGCACGTAGATCACAGCACGGACACCTCCCAGATTACCCCTCACCCCACCAAAGCTCTCAGCCAACACAGCTCTCTCGCTTTCTGCTCCATTTCTTGCTCTTCCATGCAAACGTTGCCGTTTACAACTCATCAACTTTTTATCGAGAGTTTTCATACATTTGGGTAAAAACCGCCCATATTGCATCCGCATCCGCATCCGCATCTACATCGGAGCAAGCCTCCCCCACCCGCTACCCAAGCAGCACCTACACAGGCCCCGACATCATCTCCCAAACGACCCCGCCGCCCGAAACGACAGAGAACTGCAAGCCGCGGCAGCCCCGACTGGCACAAACCCCTCTCTCTCCTACCTTGCCTCCCCGCGATCCTATAACTTTCTTTCTCTCAGGACGCATCGCATCCTCGAGTCCTCCGACAAACCCCTCACGATATACGCATACACATATACGACATACAAATCCAATCTCTTCCAGCCATGGTTGACAGACCAAACAAGCCCTCGGCTCTCGCCGCCACGCCCGGCCTCCCGCCGCAGGCACAGGTCACCATCTCGCACGGCAACGCGCGCGTCACGGCCGAGCTGCCCACGGGCGAGAGCGTCGTCGTGCTGCTGCACGGCGCCACGGTGCTGAGCTGGAAGGACGCGGCCGGCGACGAGAAGCTCTGGCTGAGCGAAGCGGCCAAGCTCGACGGCACCAAGGCGGTGCGAGGCGGCATCCCGTTGGTGTTTCCTGTACGTTTCCCTGCTCGGACTTGATATTTTTTTTTTCTTGCTTCCCACTCCACTTCGGACCCGAAGAAAAAAAAAAGAGTCGAGTTCTTTTTGCTGACATGGACGCACGTTTCCGCAATTTAGGTCTTTGGCGCGGGCAGCAACGGCGCGGCGACAAAGAACCTCCCCCAGCACGGCTTCGCGCGCAACTCGCGATGGGAGTTTCTCGGCAAGTCGACCAGCGAGGGCGACGGCTCCAGCGTCAAGCTCGACTTTGGCCTCTCGTCCGGCGACCTGTCCGAGGAGCACCAAAAGGCGTGGCCGTACCGCTTCGGCCTGCTGTACAGCGTGACGCTCACCCGCACGAGCCTGACGACGACCATTGTCATTACCAATGACGGCGCCGAGCCCTTTGAGTTTCAGACGCTCCTGCACACATATTTCCGCGTCAAGGTAAGCCAAAGGCACCTCTTTATTTCCTTGTCATTGTCGTCATTCTGTATGCCTTGATCCCGCTGACACAAAATGCGACACACACAGGACATTTCCAAGGTTTCCATCGACGGCTTCGACAAGGCGCCGTACGTCGACCAGCTCGCCAAAATGGCCGCCAAGACGCAGACCGGCCGCGTCACGTTTGACGGCGAGCTGGACAGCATATACACGCCCGCCGGCGGGCCCAAGGAGCCCATTGTGCTCAGCGAGGACGGCGGCGAGCGGCCCCGCCTGCGCGTCGTCCGCGACAACCTCGACGACGTCGTCGTCTGGAACCCGCACGTCGCAAAGTCGGCCGGCATGGCCGACTTTGAGCCCAAGGACGGCTGGAAGAAGATGGTCTGCATCGAGGCCGGCAGCGTGCGCGGCTGGCAGAAGCTCGACAAGGGCGACGCCTTTGAGGGCGCCCAGACAATCTACCTGTAAAAAGATTGGCGCGAGCAACAAGTATATAACGATATATATGGCAAAAGGCTCAGCCTGCTGAAATTATGAACAAGCACGACATGACGTATATGCAGGTCCCGAGTTGCACAGTGGTCGCGAGAAACCTGATTACACCTCTAAGCATGGCGCAGTCTTGTGCAGTTCAGGAAGTTTGTATTTGTCATGTCCACCCATATATTATCATCCTTTTGTGATGCAAATTCCCTCATATATCGACGTTTTCATTCATGCATTTCTTCGGGCACCAAATGAGTCACTAGACTCCATCCTGCAACGTTTTGCGGTTTAAATCCGATGCTTTTCTCGATTTTTTTCATCTCTTGCCCGGCCCAGTCTCGGCTTTATTTACAAACGACCTGTAGGAATAGAAAAACTTGGTGGTTTGCTGCATCTCGGTTGACGAGCATCGCTTTTTCTTCTAGTTTTTCTTGGTCTCTTTAGAAAAGTGATCGGCGACCAAAAAGGCCAGCTCCAGAGCCTGCTTCTCATTCAGACGAGGATCGCAAAACGAAGTGTAGTTGGTGGACAGGTCATCCTCGTCAAGACCTTCACTGCCGCCCAGGCACTCGGTGACGGCGTCGCCCGTCAGCTCAAGGTGCATGCCGCCCAAGTAGCTGCCCTGCTCCTTGTGGATGCGCAGCGACTCCTGGAGCTCCTTGTAAATGTCGTTGAAGCGACGGGTCTTGATGCCGGTGCCGGTCGACAGGGTGTTGCCGTGCATGGGGTCGCACTGCCAGACGACGCAGCGGCGGTACTCGGAGTCCTCGACGGCGCGAATGTGCCTGGGCAGGAGCTCGGCAACCTTGCCGGCGCCGTAGCGGGTGATGAGGGTAATCTTGCCAGCCTCGCGCTGCGGGTTGAGGGCGCGCAGCAGGGCCAGGAGATCGTCGGTGGGTGTCGTGGGCCCGACCTTGATGCCAATGGGGTTGGCAATGCCTCGGAAGAACTCGACGTGGGCGTGGTCGAGCTGTCTTGTGCGGTCGCCGATCCACAAGAAATGTGCCGACGTATCATAGTAATCCTGTGTTTTGGTAGGGGCGGGCTCTGCGCCAGCGAGGCGTGGCGAGCGAGTCACGGGTGTCGCGATTCTGCTGTTGCCTGGCGAGTGTGACGCCGGCTTCGTCAGATGACGAGTTAGAGCCTCCTCATATTCTAGCAGTAGACCCTCGTGGGATGTGAAAATGTCGACAGTCTCAAGCTCATCCGGGCGAGCATTGATGACGTGCAGGAAGCGCAGTGTCTGCTGGATGCTTCGGGCAATCTCAGAATACTTTTCTTTGAGAACGGGATCGCGGACATGTCCCAGACCCCAATCAAAAGGATGACGAAGGTCAGCAATGCCAGAGGCAATCGCCGAACGAATAAAGTTGAGGGTGGCCGCCGAGTGGTGGTAAGCTCTGGATTGCGGGTTAATTTAAATGACGATAATCTGGTTGCACACTGTGCAAGACTCACTTGAGAAGACGGGCGGGGTCAATTTCGCGCTCGTCCTCGTGGTATCCGTTGAGGATATCGCCACGGAAGCTGGGCATCTCCTTGCCATTGACAATCTCGGTCGGGCTGGAGCGAGGCTTGGCATACTGGCCGGCCATGCGGCCGATGCGCACCACGCGCTTGTTGGTGCCCCAGATGAGGACGACGCTCATCTGGAGGAGCAGCTTGATCTTGGACTCGATGGCGTCCTGCTGGCAGTAGTCAAACAGCTCGGCGCAGTCGCCGCCCTGCAGGAGGAAGGCGTTGCCCTCGGCGACGTCGCGGAGGTGCGCCTTGAGCGAGAGGATCTCGGACGGGTGCACCAGCGGCGGCATGCGGCCGAGCTCGGCGACCGACTTTTTCAGCTTGGCCTCGTCCGGGTAGGCGGGGGACTGCTTGATGGGCTTGGAGCGCCAGGTGTCGGGCGTCCAGCTCGAGGCAGAGACCTCGTCGATGGGTGCGGGGATTTGCGGTAAAGAAGCCATCGTTGTTGCTGGGAGACGAAAGGCACTGGAACAAAAAGTAAACGCTGGCGGTTGCAAGGCGCGAGGACTGAAGACGGCTCCAACTTTTGCCTGGTATGGCTCGTCGCAGGCTGCACTGCTGCTGAGTGACTCAGAAGACTCAGTCGCCTTGGGGGTAATCGGAGGCGTAGCCTGATGTATATGGTCTGGCCAATGATGGATGAAGCTAGACGATGATGTGTGTAATGCTGTAGCTCTGAAAGGTGTCAAGGAATATCAACCGTGACTTGAACTGCAGCTGAGGCAAGTGTACCACGCAGCAGAAATGCTAGATGGATCGCAACGGTGATGCCAGATCTGAAAGAACGAATTCCACGTGAGTGACTCTCTCACTGACTGGCTCTTTCCTGAGTCGGCACTTTGTTTGCCCTACCTTTTTTTTTTCTTCAGCCGTCACCGTCCCGCGCTTGACCAATCAAATCGGAGAACGTTGTGTGATGGTACTGTGCGTGCCGACACAGGCACTATGCAGTACACACTGTCTCTCTTCGTCAACTTGACGCCCACGTTGACCTTGGCTCCAATAAGGTGAGTGGTTTCGAGCTTCACTTATAAATTGAAACGCCAACTTGAGTTTGACTGGCAAGCTGTAGATTGCAAGTGTGGGACAAAATGTAATGGCTCTAGGGTCACGCGACAGCAGCTGTTGTGATTAAGTCCTTGAGTGTGTAATGGTGGACGTCCTCAACCCGGGACTCATTCTTTCTTTTAGCCAAAAAAAGTCTAGATTTGCTACAGATATTATTCGAATTCCCCAATTGAGTTGCGGAAACTACAATAGATATTGTCCTCTCTGGGCTCGTAGCTTCCATACGTGACTTACGAGAGTATCTGATTTCCTGCGTGAGCTAACAGCGTTCATTTTGTACTATTCTCTTCCCCCTCTTGTTTTCGAATCAGTTCGTTTCTTTTCCTTTCCTTTCTTTTCTTTGTAACTGGCGGATCTAGGAAAAATTCAAGATTTTTAACTGAATGTTCCCACACTCTCCGGTACAAGATGGCGTGTAGTTGTACACGACCGCTCTTGGTACAGCAGGTGGGCGGTCGTCGCTACAGAGCCCCGCCATCTTCCATGCCCCAAGAGTCCAACCTCCACCGACCACCATCTTTCTCCCCATTGTGCCCTCTACCAAACCTCAACACCCCTGAAACCATGGCCGACGAGCAACCCCCCGTGCTGCCCGCCAACGCCGAGGACCGCAAGGCCGCCTCGGCGCTCGCCAACCTCGACGACTCCCGCGACGACGCGGGCGCCGCCTCCTCCTCCTCGGCCTCGGCCGCCCCCGTCGACAAGGCCGCCCTCGACAAGGCCACCAAGGGCAGCAGCGTCGTCTCCGCCAGCTCCTCGGCCGCCGCCTACAAAAACGTCAAGGTCGACGCCGCCGACGTCGCGCTCCTCGTCGAGGAGCTCGAGCTGCCCAAGCTCAAGGCCACGGAGCTGCTGAAGCGTCACGAGGGCGATGCCGTCAAGGCCATGCGCGCATACGTCGCTGCGGCGTAAAGTGACGCAGACGAACAGGAGAATCGCAAGACACAAAACGGGCCGGCAAAAAAGCCTGCACGAATTCTCGACGGAATGAAATAGAGGAAAGCGGACAGCAAAACACACAGACGATGTAGTTGAGGCGCATCGAGAGCTTGGGCAAACTTGTCCCCAGCACATCAACCTGCACAACTCGGCTCAAAATCCACTTCTACGCTTGATTCATGCCAAGCATCGTCGCAAGAAGCATGTAGAATATGTAACCAAGCAAATTCATTTCGGCGCCAAACCCCCAAATCTCAGATCCTGGTATATATGTATTGTGTCTATGTACATGTGGTCCAAGCCGCCCCCTCCTCCCCCACCACATAATAGCAACAATCAGTCAGGGTCTCTCTTGCGCTCGAAAAAGAGCAAAAATCCATAATAATCCAAAATAACACCAGAGTAACTAGACTCAAAACCCTGCTTTGTTTCGGGGTATCTTTGTTAAACGAGAGGCTGAAATGCTAACAATGCTTCAATCTTGTCTTCTTCCACCACGTCTTCATATGGCTACGCTCAAATCATTCGTTTGTATCCTGTCACTCCCTAGTACCAAGACCTTGACAGGGGGCTGGCAATCTTGGGAGCAAATTGAAGGCTCTTGCGGCGAGCTGCCATCAGGCGCATCAGCACCTTCTCATCCTTATGAGGGCTTAAAACTCCCTCGCCCAACTGATCGTAGGCGCCGCCGCTACCGGACTTGGGTGGACAGGTTCTCATGAGCATCTCCTCCCGAGAAAGCGACGTGTTGCTGTCGTCACCTTGAGAGGGCGTCTCTGGCTCCTCCGTCGCATATTTGAAGATTGCCTCGGGATTGGGCGTCTTCGGAACCGGAGTGAGGATAAACTCTGACCACTCAATGTCGTCACTTTGTTCGTCGCTTCCATTTTGCTCAGGCGGCGTCTGCATCCAGATTCCGCTTTGACGGCGATTGTAGGAGCTGCTGCTCTGTTTCGCGGGTGTGCTGACCAAAGTGCCATTGTTGTTGGCCAGAGTCTTGGGCTCCATACTCTTTCTGCGACGGGCCCCTCCACGGGGGACAAAGGACGTGTCGATGAGGTAGGGCCCCTCATCAAGCCACTCATTTTCCTTCTCACAGTCGAGAACCCAGCTGACGCCAACGCACTGCACGACGCCATTAGACCTTCTGACCTTCTCCATTGTCCTCTTGCCGCCGTCCTTGAAAACGACGTGCGTGATGCCAATTCTATTGGAGGAGCATTCGGAATTCGAGGCACTATCCGGGTTCCAAGTCCAAGTCTTGACACACTTGGCTCCCATCTGCGTAAGCAGGTCCACGAAAATCAAGCTTGCATCCGCGCCCTCGCTGGTATGTACATCAACAAAGACAACGGCACCGCGGAGCAGAGATGAGTCGGCGTCGCGTCGAGGAGTGCGAGCAGAGTCTCCCATATTGGACCACATATCACACTTGCTAACCGGAGTAGTTGGCTCTTGGTCCATATCAAACGCTTCGGTATTCCGTCGTTTCTCGGGAGAGTAAGAAATGACGGTAGCACTCTTTGGCAGGCTCCCATTACCGTTGTTAGGGATACGCGAAGCACTGAAACGGCGAGATTTTGTTGGACTCGACTCATCCGCAGGCTTGAGCGGCACCTTGGTTGTCGTAGAGCAGTTTCTCGGCACCGGTCTGGCGGGTGTTGCAGGTGGCCACATGCGCGGACCATTAAGCGCAGGATCGACGGGCAACTCATTCTCGTCGCCATATTCCTGACTCGCTTCTGAAAGAGAGTCGGAGAATGACTTGGCAACGCTTCGCTCAGCGCAAGGACTCTCCTCGCAGTGCGACATGTCCTCAGCCTCTTGTGCAAGGGCAAGATCTTCACCAGTGACCTTGATATCCTCATCGAATGATGGCTCGGAAATTTCGCCGTCGGCTACTTCATCATCGTTCACCTGAGTCTGCATTTGATCCTCAAAGAAACTCGTCTTCACAGGCGAGGGCTCAGCGAGCGGCACAATGTTTGAAGCGCGCGGGAGGCCAGAGGCAGGCTGCATGGCTTCACTTGTGGTAGCAGGGTTTTCGGCAGACCAAGCCCCAAGCGTCTGAGCCAGGTTGGTGAGACCCATCGTAGACCGACGGTTCCTGTTGAAGCTGGGTGTAAAAGTAGACGCGTTCTCTTTCACGCTCAACTCATCATCAGAGTCAGACATTGTAGTCATGTCGTGGCAAGGGTCTACATCCTTGTCTCGAAGCTGAAAGCTGGACCCTTGTGGTGTCGCCACTGGTCCTGGGGTAGAAACAGCCTCAGGCGCTTCAGCAACCTCAAGCGTGCTATCAGCAGAGCTGGAAGACTGGGCCAGGTCGAAAGTCGGGGGAGCAACGCCATTAACCTGCTCATAAAAGGACAATGTGTGCACCAATTCAACTTGATCGTCTTCGTCGAGCTCGTCGTCGGTAGTATCGCGCGGCACAACGTCAGATAGTCGGCCGTTGAAGCGGGACGCTAACGCGGGATTCTCTGGCATTTCAATAGCGAGCTCCTCCGAGAAGTCCTGGGTTACTTTTGTTACTTCTTCGTCAAAAGTAAGCATCTTTGAAGGGCGACGAGAGTCGATGCAGACTGACGTGGATGCAGCAATGGGCTTCATCGCAGGGGTTTCGCAAATGGCAGCAGCAGCTGGCTTCTCAGACACAGGTTTGAGACCAAAGGGCGCTCGCTTTGCCGGAGACTTGAACAAAGAGGCCTTGAAGGCGTCCTGGCTACTCTGTGGCTTACTTGTCGAGGGGAAAGCCATGCTCTTGATTGGCGACGGCGGCCGCTTTGCTGGTGTTTGGAATAATGTGTTTTTGGATGATGCCGTCATCCTTGTGTCGTTGTCCCGAGAAAAAGGGTTCGATTTAACAGGGGAGCCTGGAAAGGGCACAGCTCCCATCTTCTTCGCCGGAGACCTCAGGGTGTCTCTGTTGGGCGATGTTGGTGGCCGACGCGGAGGCGAGCCAAATGCGGCAGCTGTGCTTTCGGGAGCTCCAAGAATGGCGACGTCCACGGCAAGAGTAGAGTCCGAGTCCTTGTCGAATAAGGGTAGCTCGACACTCTTCTTTACAGGAGTCACATTGGCCTGGTCGGCTGCGCCGTTCCTGCGGGGGCTCCCGTCACCGGCCATGTCACCATCCTTGCGCAGAATCGGAATCTGCGTGACCTTTTTCGGACTCAGAGGCTTCTTTTGAACAGTGGCGGCCTTTCTGGTAGCCTTGCTAGCTGGCGTGGGAGGTCGGCGGGCTGGGGCGGCATGCAAGCCGTTGGGGTCCGATTCCTTCCTGGCGGCCGGCCCAATGTTTTCCTTGTCCGGCTCGTCAAATTTGACACTCTTCTTGACGACTGGTGCAGTTTTGCTCACTGTGCCTGCGCGTGATCGTGTAGCGGCGGTCGTTTTCCTGACTGGGGGCTGGTCTGCCGACGTTGCCGTGTTCCTCCTCGGGCGGCCACGTGCGGCCGTGGGCTCTTCCTTGGATGGTTCTGGGGCCGTCTTCTTGGTCGTACGGGTGATACGCGTCGCTCTCACGGGTTCGGCACGTAGAGAGGGCGGAGGCCCGTCAACGCTTCCCAGAGCGCGGCTGGGGCGACCTCGCAGGCGACGTGCCCGGGCATCGCCCTCATTATCGTCGTCGTTTTCATCCGCCCGCGTCTTCCTTTTGGTCCCTGCGGAAGCTGTGGGTGGGCCGGCCGCCTTGGCCCTGGCAGCCGCGGTCACAATTTTGGTGGTTTTGACGGTTGGTGCAGAGGCCTTGGCCGCAGCTCGAGCCCGCGTCATGCGCTTCGGTGGCGAATCCATTCTGGCAGCAGATGCACACAAATATGAAGCGTGCAGTGCCAATGTCGATGGTAGGGTTAGTATGCAGAAACGAAGAAACAAAAAGCAACGCAGGAAATCCAAAAGATGTTTATGAGGACATGCTGGTCGCGATGCGTGATCAAGGAAGCGTGCCAGGGACCCGTGTAGCTGGCCGCAGTAGCTGTGGCCTGGTCTTTGTTGACGCCAAATCGGGCCTGTTTGGCTGCGTTGCTCGGCAACAAGGACAGACCCACTTCTTCTTCACAGCTCACCTACCATCAAGTAAGTAACTCGGCTCCTTTTTCGCCAACTTGATAACTATTTTTTCCGACTTATCCCCTGCTAACTGCTGAACTTGCCAGTTACATAATTAGTGCTAGATTCTTGCCGCAGGGACACTCGCCGAAGCAGCCGATCTGGAGTCAGACCGAGACCCCTGTCAATACATGCATCGTGCTATGGCCGTTCATAACGCATATTCATGATGGTATATTTGTTCTATAGCCCCTGGTGATATAATTCTATGCTCGGTCGCACCAAGTCACTACTTGTGACACCCAGTATGTACAGCATCGCTACGCGCCATCAATAGCGCGTCACGCCGTCTTCTGCCCTTGTCCTCGTTGTACAGGTACACAAGAGTCCGTCTTCAAAACAAAACAAAATTCGCTAATTCAATGCAAGTCACCATGAATCATAGACTCAACACACCGTCAAGATGTTTGCCTCGTACAACAAATATCCTCCACCATCCCCAAAGCGCAAACTTCCTGTCGCGCTATCCCAGACGTGGTATAAAAAGATAACTATACATGATAAGCCGTGTAACCCGACCAAGGAAAAAAAGAGAAAAAAGTATATGCAAAAACCTAATGAAAAGATAGCATCCAATGGCATGGGATCACCGTTGGTCGTCGTTGTCGAATCAATCTTCATCTAAATTGAGCTCTGAATGGGCCATCCACTCGGACGTCTCTGGCGCTTTCCGGGATCAGTCGCAGCCACTCGTTCCAACTGTCCACATCAACATTTTCGTCCGTTAGTCGTACATTGAGGCTGATTTGTGGCATATTGTCGAATGAGAAGCTGCCTCGGTGGGGGCTGTGCTGATGCATTGGACCCAGAAAGATGGAAGGCAATCGCGAGTTGCCGCTCACCATCATATGAAACGGCGTTGGAAAGCTTATCGCCGTCTCGCTTTCTGGGTGGCGGTCCTGGACGAGCTTCGGGTATGCGCTCAGCAAAATAGCATGCAGCTCAGTGACGGAGAGGGGTTTGGCGCGGCCAGCGCGTATCCTGAGCTGCTCAGCCAAGGCTTTTGTAAACGTGCATCGGCCGAGGGAAATTGAATGATCCTCTGAGATGGAGGCCCCTAGAATCTCCATGATGCCCTGTTTTCGAAGAATTCTTGAACAGGGGTAGAAGGCGGCATCCATTATGACCAAAACATCAGAAGATGCCTGCTCGAGCGGTTGCTGCAGCGTACTCCACCTCACGATTGACGCTCGCTCTGGATCTCGAGAGCTATCTTCGATCAGAACGTATACTTTATACAGGCTCGAACTCCACTTACCTTGCGAGACACATTTCTCTATTTTCGTCGAGGAATGTATGGCCGGCATAATACACAATCTTCAACACCTCGCGCCGGTCATCCTCGTCGGCGAATCTGTCTAGTGTCCTTGACAGCCACCTCCAAGTGTCTTTGGCGAGTCCTCGCTCGGTTGACGGTATGCTCTGTATTTGAAAAGCAAACCTGTACTGCTTCTCAAGCACGTCGGCTAGCTCTCGCGTCGCTGCATGCACATTTGCTGCGTCATCGTCGTCCTGCCATACCAGTAGCAGAGCTCGCGCGTCGAGATACCGGCCACGATTCGCAGCTGATAGCATCTTATTTGCCGTCGTCTCAAGATCGTTGCGAAAAGATTCGATACCAGGGAGTGAAAGTGATTTTTCGAGTCTCGGTCCTGATGGTAAAGGTGTGCGTATTCGTGGGTCGCTCAGAGACAGCCGATTTGCGTGGTGGTGGTGGTGCGACGTGGACGGGCCGGCGTCAATATCCATTTCTTGTGTATCCGACGTAAACATCGCATGAGGCTCTCTCATGGTCGCCACTGGGCTTGTCGAGCCTCCGAGTGGCATAGACGATGGCGCAGCGTCATGCATTGTAGGGCTATGCGCCTGATGAAACTTGTGGACAACGTCTTCCCATGTCATATCGTGATGGCTCGGATGACACTACTCGGAGAGGAATATTAGTACACCGCAAAAAGCAGTTCTACACATCACCACGTCTCAGTGAAGGAAAGACTTTTGTGCAAAAACATTGCAGTTGCAATGGCCACTTACAGCAACTCTCCGACGCCGGCAATCGGGACAGGCACCAAGCTTCCGAATCAATGCAGCCCGCTCTCTAGATTGCTGGGAAAGAGGACCGGTCCGTCTCCTACTGGCGCGCCGGTTGTTAGAGACGTCGGATCCATCTTTGATAGAGAAAATAGACTGGTGCAGGCTGGGGGAGGTGTCGGCACTGTACGAAGTTGGGTTGGTCTCGGAGGAAGCCAAGGTGGCCGCGGTGGCCTGTGTTGAAACAGATGAAGCGGTATCATTGTGCAGTGGAGTGGTGGAGGTTGCATAATGCAGCAGGTGTACGGAGCCTGTAGAAGGTGTCGAGGGCCGGTGATGATAGCGAGGAACGGCCTCATCGTGCCGCGATAGCATCGCAGGATGTGATGTTGGTGAAATGGAGGCCCCAGGGTCCATGGCGACACGCGGTCGAGTATGCGGCTCAATTGTGCGAGGCTCCATGGGATTCATCTCTGGTTGTTTGGCAGTGGAACGTCCACCTGAAGATTCAGATATACTGTGAATCGATTTCATAATGTCGAGTAGCAGCAACTTGTCGTGCGGCGTCAGCGGCCCATGATTGGTAGAGTGACGAGGCGGACCGAAAATGTCTGAAATATTGAGAATCAGAACCCGAGCATTTGAATGAGCAGCTTTGTGCTCTGATCTTCAAGTGAATGTCCAGGTAGCGTCAAGTGTCGTGTGGGATTATAGAAATCAGGTGGTGATGGGCGACCAGATGGGGTGAAGATCTATCTCCGGGAGTTCGTCGATGCGAGGGCGAGCCTGTCGCTATCAAACCACGCGCGCGCGATTTGAATCTGGTATCTGAATAATGAACGAGAAAAGCCAGACTGGACCGCCTATTATGGTAAATCCTGCTTCTCAAGGAGGGTGGCGCGTCTCCAAGGTGGATGGTAATGCCCGGACACCCCACCAGCATCCACCAAACAGTAGCCGATGCCAACTATTCAGCCAGCAATGGTGGCAGAAATGACAAGCCACAGGGGATGGGGCGAGATGGGGCGAAGGAGAAAAGACGGTTTCCAAGGATCCCGATCTATGGGGCAGTATCCTGAGAAGATGGTTCCAAGTTATAGGTAGTCCCCCCGGCCCGAGACCGTGTCCTATTTGAGGCGATTTGCTATAGCTGTGACTGGGTGTGCACGGGGCGTTCTCTGGCAAGTGAACGAATGAGGATCTCAGCTCCCGGTAGGCGGACTAGAGAGCAAACAAACCAGCGAGATGATGGATCGGTATGGGCGAGGTTGGAGAGGCGAGGATAAGAGGACAAAGATGTTGTCCGCCGAGAGCATTACTTCTTTGGGCGAGCTCTCTGGTGGAGTGGCTCCCGCTCTTGTTTGAGAAGAAGCTCCAACGGTAAGAGGAGCACGAGTGGGAAGGTGGCCGAATGGGGCGAGAGCTGTAAAGGCCAGCAGGGAGCCGAGGGACGTTATTGAAGGAGAGTGAAGCACACACACGCGCACGCACAAGTGCTAGTGTTTGTGTGCGACAGCGGCGGGCGTGGGTTTGTGTCGTCGAGTTGTTTGCATTGAACAAAGCTTCGGTTGGACCTCGGACATGCGAACCAGTAAGAAGGTAACGGTCAGGTCAGCAACAACGACGCTGAGTTAGTTGGTTGCAGGACCAGACAAGGCGCTCTGTAAGGGCCGGACGGGAGTCGCAAGCAGCGGCACGAGTACAGACAGACCTCGGAAGGCCATGGCATGTATGTATGGGATTACACTGAAAAGAGGAGCCCCATTTCCATTCAGATGGGGGTCGGGCGGTCTGCCTGTAATACGCCATGTAGGTAATACCTCTCTACGACTACCCTACCTTCTAGCACAGGAAAGCTATGTTGGGATGGGGTGTGTGTATGGATGTATGGCTCCTGCACCAAGAGCCCACCACCTTGAGCCACCTTTCCAGGGCGGCGTTAGCTTGGTTCCTGCAATCAAAGCCCAAGAAGTTACTCGCCGAACCGCCCTGGCTTTGGGGGGAGGGGATGACGAGCATACCGCCAGGCGTTCCGGGGTGGCATGCTGGTGTTGGCATGCATGGCGGTGGCCGCGAATGGCTGGCGCTGTCATTCGTAGTGACTGAATGCATGTCTAGATTGCTCATGATTCAGCTCGTCTGCCCTCCTGCCTGGCTACTGGTCAGTGGCCAGGTTTCGTTGGCGCACCACCCCTAGGAAACGGGTTTGGTCGGGAATCTAGGGTAACGGCTACAACTTGGGGTCGGTCGGGGATGCGCGGCGGACAGTGGGTTGGCTCTCCCCAGGTGTTTTAGGTCCAGCCCAGGCCAGGAACAGACAGGGCTGCCATGTTTGTTAGTGGATGTGGTCTTCAGTGCTCTCTTCTCTCGGCGCCCGCAGGTGCTGTTCGCGGCTGATGATGGATTCTTTTCTGTGTATTGCCTCAGACAAAACGTTGCAGAAACGGGATTCAATTGAAGCCCGTACTCGATAGTTGTTCCCTGTGTTCTGCCTATCAATACCGATACGTCAGTCAGTCCGTCAGTCAGCGCGAAGCGGGTTGACGTGACGGTGAGTCTTGACCAGCCGGCCGGGCTCATCAGTGACGGGGCTCTGGTAGACCCTCACTGCCGGCGGCGGAATGGATGCTCACCCCATGCCATGTGGCTCAAGTGGCTCAAGTGGGTGGTGCTGGATGCTGGGGAGGAGGTGTAGCTTCAGTCCTTCGAGACACCCCCTCCCACCCCTCCCGCTTTCCCGGCGGTACACTGTGTGGGCAGTCGTACGTGGTATCAAAGTCCTTTGTCAACAGGCCTCCCCCTCCCGAGATTAGCATGCTGCACAAAGCTACGGTTCTTGGGGTCAGGACAATGACGGATTGCCAAGAAGAACTCGGCGCTTCCCCTCGGCCGTTATGGCGCTACCGGCCGGGGACCAATCGCTCGTGTCAACTGGCAGGCAAAGCGGGAGGCAGGGTTCTAGCTCGGCCCAGCTCGTGCTTCTGGCGTCGCATGTAGCGCTGTCTTGGAAGGCTAGGGCAAGGCAAGGTAAGACTAGCGTGGGTGCATGTACATGCTGAGGAGAGAAGCCGGGGCTTGCTGCTTGTGTCTGGAAGATGCGCGGCGCGGCGATTCCTGCATGATGGCTGCTGCAGCGATGCCGCTCATTTGGAAACTTGGCACTGTCTTGCAGACTCGGCCAGCTGCGCCGTCGTAGATCTCAGCATCGTGGTGGCCCCATCGACGCAATATGCAGGCTCATGAGAACGGACAATTGGATACGGCCTTGCAGGAATCCTATAGATGCCGCCGCATCGGCGGTGTCGCGTGGGCCATGTGGCCAGCTATGACATTGCTACTATTTTCGTGAGAGACATGTTCGTTTCTTGGTTCTGTTGATTCCTCGAGGCTGCAGCCAGTTTTTTAAGTACCAATGTCGGAGTAACTAGTTCGGAATATTTTGGAAGGAGCAGCAGGCTGAGAACTGTTCCTTCCTGACCAGGCCACCACTTGGCGTGTCTCACATTAAAGTTGACCAGCTCCAGCCTATCCGTACTCTCACGTCTATTTACCGGTACTCTGTATTCACCAGCGATGTCGCCTTGAACCCTGCCTACCCTGAATCACCGAGATGACTCTCCCAACGCTTGTCACGGACAGCTATTGAGGACATTGCACGATTGATCAAAACCGACCGTCAGCTGGCTCGTGTTTGCCTAGTTTAAGCACAAATATAGAATACTGAGGTACACGTCTTTGGCGTCACCAGGTCAGCTTTTGCGAGAGCTTTTGTCAACTAATAACGTGGCAGCCAGCCGCCAACTTGGATGAGAGATGAAAGGTCGCAACTGTGGCTTATAATTTTTTTCGAACCGCCATGGCGCTATTCCTCATTGATGACAGCAGCTAATCAACTATCCGTACCCTTGCCGGCAATAACTTCTCCGTGGTGATGGACCTTGCAGCTGTGCCGGTACCGCTGCCATCGAAATGAGTACTCTTCTTATTAGTGACAATACCCGGAAAACTGGTCCAGGTCAGTGTGGAAAATGCGCTCTATCATTTATTAATAGCCATCTCAACGTCGCTCACAATCACCGTACCCCGCCACGAAATTTTGGCTCTTGTCCATCCTGAAGGATACTACCCTCTGGTTGGTCATTCGCCTACCTTTTGACCGAGAGTCGCCGATGCTATTGTATTGAGTGCGAGGGGCCCTTGCTCCACCTGGCTGTTTTCCTCTCCAGAGCTCATTCACTTTGTGGCCTCGGATGGCTTGGTAGCAACTCCGCCGTGGCCAGAATGTTGCATTGTGGGATTGCAGGACAAGCCAACTCCGCCATGGCAGCCACAAAGAGACAAAAGGAAACCACCAACAGCCAAAGTTACTGGCTTCGCATTTGTCTAGCTCGACTGACTCCATAATAAGTATCGTCACAGGCAATTTTCCGCACCCCTAGCCGGCCAATCACCCTCTGAGCGCATCATCTTGTATCTTTGCCCCGATGACATCCTTGCGCAGCCAAGCTTCGGTAGCTACGGTTGCGCATGGACGTGCTTGTGCAATGCAGAGAATACGGATACCAACCGCTAACAACAAAGCAGCACCCTGAACAGTGGCCCGAGGCTACGCCCACACTTGACCAATCAAGCGGTCTCTCCCCATAACTCGCCGTTCGCTGGACCCCCCCGGACGTTGGCCCTGTTCTAACAATGGCTGCCGCTGGCCACACAAATCACTAACTTAGCAAATCTAGCTCATCTCGCTCGAGACATTTCTTAAAGTCCTATTTTCGTCACCTTGAGCTCGACGCACCGACCCAGTGTTCCTCTACCCGGTCAATTACTGAATTGGGTTGGCCAATGTCCGGCCGAGTTTGTTCCTCCGCTGCTCCGTTGCAACATCTTTCCACGCCCTGGCTTGAAGCATAGCAAGCAGTACAGAAGCACGTGGTTTGACGCGTATTGTGTTTCACTCAGAGGCTCGCGGCGCGTTGTGCCTTGTGGGGGGACGCCGGACTTCGCCCTAGTGCGGTCGCTTCTTGAGCAGGAGCTGTGATACGCCCTCTGGTCCCGGGCTGGTCGTTTCGTCTGACAATGGCCGCAGGCACTAGGCTAAGGTGCTCTCAAAATGGCTGTTGATAGCAGACAGCTGGTGCTTGGCTGCTGGTTCCAACATAACTACAGTCTGTTGCTCTCCCCTCCGTCAAGTGCCTGTCAAGTGCCTGTCGGATGTCCACACCACAGCCTCGCAACTTTCCACAACCATGTATTTGGTGCTCACGTCCTCGTTGCGTGAGACGACGTCGCCAAGCAGCTAGGGATCGCAGTGCCTGGTCACACGCTCTCGTATACCTGATTCGGTTGACAGCCGGGTTGCGTGTCTTGATGCCAGCTAGGCCGCCCAGTTCGTTCGTCAGGTTCGTTCCCTGACCACATGTTTCAGTTTCGGCTGGCAACTTACCCTGGTTGCTAATCCAGCTTGGTAAAAAGATGGACAAAGTCCGCAAGCCCTGACTTGGGCATCAACGCCACTCCACAAAGCGTCCAATCCTACCCGGTGCGCCCACCCCCCATAGAATTATTAGCTTTAGCGAGCTGTTTCTCAGAGGCTGGCTGCTGGCTGGTCAGCACACACACTTCTCACACTTATCCTCTCACATACCGCCCGCCCTCTACCCGCCTGGCGCTCACACCTGTCCCAAATAAATAGCCTATCAGTGCCACGCCTTCAGCTACAACACACTCTGTGCTAATTACGGAACAGTATCCTAATGCAGCAGCCGGGATGGGCTTTGGCTGGCCCATTTCCTGCAGGGATGGCTATCGTCGTATCCACGTGGCGCTCCCGAGCCGTCATCCCCCACCACACTTGTGCTGTGGAAGAAGCCGTCATGGAACATCACGGCAGTGAGCACGTACCATGTCCTTGTTCTATGGCTGGCCGGGGAGGAAATTGAAACCCTCTTGTCGTCCTGCATCTCGCCCAGACTGGCAATCGCTGTCGATGATCCCGACAGGGAAGCTGGCACACCGCAAACAAGCCACTGCCGCCTTGATACTTCAGCTGGCTCGTACGTTCTAGCATTGTCGGATATTTTGTGACCCGAGTTTGCTCTTCCTCTTCGCGTTCGGTTTAATGTGATCCTTGTTTTCTATTATTACATAGAGCGGTACTACTACAGCCCTGAAGCACGGAGGCTTCTGGCTGACGGTCTGCCGGGGTTCGCATGATACCGTTGCGACAAACTCTAAAAATATACAGGGCTTGGATCGCGGCCCTTGGTCCGACCATGGGCGAGCAAGAGAAGTGCACAGAGCGTTTCGGCGGGCGCTTCAGGAGGGCCGGGGTTTTTTAACGTCAGAGCTCGATTTCTCCAATGCTTTGATCTCTCCTCATTCCATTCTACTCTTCTTCTGCCGGAAGCTCCAGCCCATCTGTTGGATCTAACCGTGCTTTATGGGAGCGGCCGCAGTGGTTACGCCAATCTCGTCGCGCTTGTCGTCGACCAATCTGGCCCATTCCATGAGTAAACGAGAAAAGTAGATTTCCTGATCGCTCTCCCGCAACCCCTCTTTGGCCCAGAATTTGCCCTGCTGGGCTATGCCCTTGGAATCCATAACGCCGCTCCCCCTGCGATCCTCGAGCACAGTAAAGTACGAGAGCGTCGTGTGCAGCGCCTGGTATCGTACATCCAGTGGCACAAAGTGCACCCATGGCTGGAGACGCGAGGTATACCACGTCTTGAAAATGGTGGAAATGACGGGCATCGTCTCGGTACGCAGCGCGCGCAGCGTGCCCAGCGCAGGGCCGTCATCATTGTCCAAGAGCAGCGTGATTTTGCTGTCATCGCTAGTCTGGCCGCGGAAATCATCGCCAAAGAGCTGCTTCACAGCATCACAGTCGTGGCCTGTGCACGCCGTATAGTCTGAGATGCCAACATCGAGCGGCAGTTTACTATTCACCGCTGCCGTCGAACGCTTGGCATACAGCCACTGTCGCACCTGATCAACCTTAATGGGCTTGATCAGCGTAGTCTTGTCTGTTGGGCGCGGTCGAGTCAGCTGGCCCAACAGGCGCAACTTGTGGTGGCCGCGCAGATATTCTGGCGTAATAGAATTCTGACCTATGGAGCCTGACCAGGATACTTTGTCAGATCGGTCCAGGAATGGCTCATCTGGGACATCCTCCCCCGCCTCAGCTGGAGCTGCCTCCTCAGGCCATAGCGGCAGCAACACGTCTGCAAAGTGCGCCGTCTTGTAGAGGCTGAAGAGGGGTAACAGCTTCTGGACAGGTCTCACGTCAGGTGCAGTCATGTAGAACCCGTGTAGGTTCTTGAGATCCGGCTGCGAGCAGACCGAATCTAGCGACTGGTGCCAGTCTGACATGAGCTGCAGGGTCGAGTGACCCCCCGCACAGCGCCTGCAAAACCCGGCCGTATCCCAGTAGGGATTCGCGCGCGAGGCGGAATTCGGTGGGCAAGCTTGTCGAAGCATGGCGCGAAATTCACCTGCCGTCATGGGATTCTGATTTCCCGGTCCTACAATTCCCCTCTCTCCCACTGCCTCTCGCTGGACGCCATGTGCCTCGTGCGCTGCTGACATCTCGGCTTGGCGGAGAGATCTCCCGGCGATGACATCAGCAGCGGCGGCATCTTCTGACGCGCGGCTGTACGACCACCTAGTCTCCCACCGTGGCAGAATCCGAGGCGACCGGGCCAAATTAATGGGGAGAGTCATGTCGGGAAGATGTGACGAAAAGTTGTTGGCCATGTGTACGAGTCGCGTGAGAGCTTCTGTACCCGCGCCGCCCTCATCATTGCGCCCAATCGAAGCCTCGCCGCCTTTGATGACGATTGTCGCGACGCCGGGAAGCCGGGCGGCTTCTTGCACAGCCTCGCGCAGCTGTTCCGGAGTCAAGTGCCAGAAGGGCGCAAGGTCCTCGTCGATTTGTGGGAAATTGTCTCTGATCTTGGCGCGACGGAGTTGTGCGTACCACTCCCTGTATTGCGGAGGCGCCTTGCGGTCCTCGTGACGGTCCTCGTAGATTCGAATGGCAGTGCTGGAGGTACTACTAGTAGAGGCCTTGACCAGCCAGTGCCTGTAGCTGATCTCACTATCGTACAACATCTGGTTGATGGGGTGCCGAAGGTCATATAAAGGTGCGCTGGCTAAAAGAGTGTGCATAGTGGTGATGAAAACGGCAATGAAGACGATCCAGTTGAACAACGCGCGAGGGAGATGCATCACCGTCCTCAGATGTTGTGCATATGTAAATGCTATTGTAGCTCCTGCAGCTACGAAGAGGGGGAGTAGCACGGCCGTCCTGAGAAGATGATCCCATCCACCATAGCGACTGGCATTCTCCGTGGTCAGCCAGATACCTGCGATGGCTGTTGGAACACCGACGGGCCCGGTGAGATTCGTATCGCATATCCAGAGAGCGGCTGAAATTACGAGGACCGACAGCGCCAGGCCATCAATGATGATATCATAGCTGTACTGGAAGGCGACATCGCCGCTAGTTGCTTGCATTGATCCCCAGAAAGATCGAAGAGTGTCAAAGATAAAAACAGACAAAGCCGATAGTGCGAGAATCTTGGAGATGTTCTGTATGCGGTCTCTCGAGTGCTTCCCCCAGACCAACTGTTGCCAGGCCAGTATAGCGATAGTTATGTCCAGCAGCAGCATTCCTGTCTGAGAATACCAGATCAAGGAGGGGCTGTCGATGGATGGGATGCACATGTAGGATGATGGCGCGAACTGATTTGCGGCGGTGCTGGCGGCGATGGCAAATGAGATGGATATGATGAAGTGGTTGAGGTGGCGCATCCTGTCACCCTCAATCCATGCCACCCAATCATGCAGCTCGCTATGCCACGGGTCATCAGAGCTTCCATATTTAGCGTCTTGAAGCTTGTCTCGAGACGAAATGTATTGATAGACAACAAGCGCAGGCCAGAGCCAATACTGTTCATCATCTGGTAAGTCGATTTGCCCGGGCACGAACATGCATTTGTGGGTGCCACTTTACCTCGAACCCAAAAGAGCTACACTGCTTCTGCGTCTGGACGAAGAGAAAGAGCTCAATGCGCGTCGCGAGAGCCCAGACCAAGACAATGACGCTCCATCTTCCTGGGCGGCTCGGACGCGCTTCTTCAAGGCCGTTTCGTGACGAATCGTCGTCGTCATGCAGCACTGATGCCGGTTTACTCTGGCTTCGCTGGACGCTGAACAAGGCCTCTATCGAAGGTTTTGTTTTCATGAAATGTGCAATGATATAACAGCACGCAGACGAGAAAAAGAGGAGTAAAATAGCAGATAGATGCGGCTGGCCTGCGAGGCATGAGACTTAGCAAATGCGTATTCACAGGTGCGAGGAGAGTTCTTACTAAGTAGTGAGTGATTGTCCCAGGCGTGAGAAAAATACCACAGAGATACGACCGCACTGTTTAAACAATTGTCAATTTCGCAAACTAGAGCTGATGGGTTTGCCATCTCATACCTCAACGGCGCTATGTGCACCAGAGAAAAAGCCTCCATGGTGCATTGGCGCAAACGCTTCGCAAGAGTTGCTATTGGTAGAAGAAGCAGATCATGACGCGATAGATCCCATCGTGAGAAGCAAAAAGTAGCTTAAGATGATTTAGAATTGCGCGCTCCAAAGTCGAGATGTCTGATGGAAACAGGGTTGAGTTTGAGACGGCAGTTCAGGGGGGTTATGTAATCCTTGTCCAGGGACTGCCCTCCACTAGCAAAAAGCGCTGCGTCACTGCCGGACGAGCCGCCGCTAGGAAGAAGCTCCCCGAAGCTGGCCCCCCCCATCATCGCCCTTTCAACATAGCAAACTTGACAACACTCCGTGCATTGCCTCTCGAAGAAACCATCGCCATGGCAGGCATTGGAGACGCCGGCATCGTGCAAAAGGTGGCTATCCCGGGCGTCTGCCTGCTGATTGGCTTCCTGGGCTACTTTTCGCAGTACATCTTCCACGACGAGTTCCTCGAGCCCGGCCCGCCCTCGCGCAGCGAGACGGTCATCTTCAACGGCCTGCTGCTCACGCTCTGGCTCACCTACGCGCGGACCTGCGCCGTCGACCCCGGCCGCTACGCGCCGCCTCCCTCGCCGCAGGTCGTCGAGGCCAAGGGCCGGTGGTGCAGCAAGTGCGCGGCGCCCAAGCCGCCGCGCGCGCACCACTGCCGCCACTGCCGGCGCTGCATCCCCAAGATGGACCACCACTGCCCCTGGACCGGCAACTGCGTGTCCATGACGACGTTTCCGCACTTTCTCCGCTTCCTCGTCTACGCCAACCTGGCGCTGCTCATGCTCGGCTACCTGCTGTGGCGGCGCGTCGCCAGCCTCTGGGACGACCGCTTCCTGCCGTCATACCTGGGGCCCAGCGTCGGCACGCTCGTCGCGCTGTCGCTCGTCGCGCTCGTGCACATGGCCACGTCGCTCGCGCTGCTCGTCATGCTCGTGACGACGGTCCGCGGCTGGCTCCTCAACCAGACCATGATTGAGATGTGGGAGCAGGACCGCCACGAGACCGTCAGCCGGCGCGGCGTCGGCCGCGACTGGTGGGACATTGTCGGGCCCGACGGCGAGACGGTCCGCTTCGAAAAGGTCGAGTTTCCATACGACGTCGGCTTCTTTGCAAACATGGCGCAGGCCATGGGCACGCGCAACTTCCTCCTCTGGCTCTTTCCGCTCGCCGGGCACCCGCGCGTCGCGCCGCCCGGCGAGGGAACCGCAGGGTGGGTGTGGGAGGAGAATGGCTTCAACCGAAAGGAGGGCATGTGGCCGCCGCCCGACCCCGAAAAGATACGCCGCGCGGCGCGCGGCGCTGCGCAGAACAGCGTCGGCGCCAAGCGCGACTATGCAAACGAGCTGCGCGAGCTCGACCTGAGCCCCGAAGAGCGCAAGAGGGCGTTTCAGGAGCGCCAGGACAGGGACCTCCGGCGCCAGCGCAAGGCGCTCCTCGCCGAGCTCGAGGAGGAGCAGGGCGGCGAGGTCGTGGAGGACTACGAAGCGGCCGACAGCTACGACTCGGACCATGAGGGCGACGAGGTGGATGCCGACTGGGCGGATGGTGAGGGCGACAAGCTGGCCGACTTTGGTGTCGATGAGGATGAGATCGATTACGACTACACGGCAAAGCAGGTCGACATTGACGACGAGGACGTTCCGCTGGGCGAGCTGCTGCGGCGGCGAAGAGCGCAGAAAGCGGACAATGATGAATAGCGTGTAAAATTAGTTGTTTTGCATGGGAAATGGCGTTGTCTAAAAATGCGTGGAGAAAAGGCGGGCGTATAAAGGAATTGTAAAAATATTAGCATATGATGGCCGTCAGGGCTGGAGTTTATGAATGAACGCATTTACATCTCGGGGCATCGAGCGCAGACATGGAACAAAACGTAATGATTTTCCGTCTACAATGACTCCTGGCAGACACAACTGTTTATTGAAGTAAAATGCAAATGATAGAACCAGTTATGTTCTGCGCCACAACCTCGCCTGCACGATTTTCCTTCTCTTATCCAGGTCGGCACAATGTGCCCAACGCGTAATCACGAGATAGGTCATGATTCCAATGACCGTACTTGTTTTTTGTTCGCTTTCCGTCTATCAATTTCTTCATCATTCCCCAGATTCCAACGTACAAGCAAAAAGACATCCTCCTTTGCCATCTACATACAAACAAAGAATCTTTCCACATCCAGTCGAAAAAGGCATTATCAGTCATCATCAGGACATGGCAACAATAAAAAAAACACAACTAACCCCCTCCCCGAGTTCAACTCCCCATTTACCAGTCATCCTCTTGCTCTCGCTTCTGCATTGCATTCTTCCTCGCCAGCAAGGCATCCGCCAGACTGCCGCCGAGACTGGGCGTGGGGGTATTGCTGCGGCTCGTATCAGATCCATTCGCGCTGTTGAGGCTCATGCCCGAGTCGCGCTGGGCCACGTCTAGCTTGCGAGCCGCAGCAGGTCGCTTCGCGGGCGGTGCTGGCGGCGCGGGCTTTGCTTTGACCGGAGGGGGCGGTGGCGCGGAGGCTTGCTCCTCCACGTAGGCGGCGGGCACCCAAGCCTGGCCGCCGGCGTTCTTTCCTAGCCACCATCCTACGTGCTGTCAGTATTGTTACATGTTCTGAGCTGAAAAGAATATGGGGGATGTACCGTTGTTTTCCTTCTGAACAATCTCTATCAGCTCACCGGCAGTAATGGTGAGCTCGTTATCCCTACTGCCAGCAAAGTCGTACAGGGCTTTGGCCATGACCTTGGGCTTCGCCGGCGGCGCGGCAGGTGGAGGAGGAGGCGGTACTCTCCCAGCCCCGGAGTTGTTTCTTGTATGACTTGGGAGAACCCGCTGGACAGCAGGTTGGGCGGCGGGCTGTCGAGCAACGGGCGTTGGCACCGCGGTGGCGACCGGAGTAGGGGTGGCGGAGATAACAGAGGGCGGTTGAGGAACGGAACGTCTGCCTGCCGAGGGGAGGGGCTGAGCTTTTCTGTTGGCCTGCAATCTTGAAGGACGTCCGCTGGGACCACCGGGGCGGATAAGCTTGCCGCGGGTAATTGGCCGAGGAGGGACTGGCTTGCCCTTGGGGGTCGGCCGTGATGCAGAGTTAGGCGGCTCTCCGCGCGTGGTATGAATAGCGCCACTCTTGTAAAAGTCGGCGCGCTGCTGAGAGTCCTTTAGAACCTGCACCTGCTGCATCTTGTTGGGCTTTTTGGCGTATTCGATGGTTTCTGCGATCTTGAGGTTGAATCCACCGGGCATAACGCGCTGCATCTGGGTGAACAGCTCAGTCTTCAGGATGCAGTTCATCAAAGGGTCGGGCTCCTGAGGAGAGCCAACTCCCAACGAGAACCAGTCGTCCTGAGCCGTTGAGACTCCTATAAACTTGATGGCGCCAAGGGGCATGGCCTTTTCGACAATAATTTGTGGTTGTCCACTGACAAGTGCTTGTGCAATGACGTAAAATTTGCTGTTGGTCACGACGATGAGGCGAGGACTGGGCTTGCTGGAACGACCAAACTTGGCTTCCAGAATCTCGGCACGGCAAGAAAAGACTGCTCGCTCGTTGTTGCCTAGGTTCGCAGCTTGTCGAACCTGGGCACCAAAACCAACAGAGGCATTGACCCCCAAGTAGTCTCCCAGGAAGCGACGCGAGCCTAGAATACTCATTCGGCGACGCTCCTTGCGACCCTGGAGGATGCGATGACCGTGATCACGCAGCTGCAAGTACTCGGCGCCAGTCCTCTTCTTCCGCCATACGCGCTGAATACGAGTGGCACTCTCAGCACGGTAGGCAAGATATGCTCGCCACATTCTTTGGATACGAGTCGCCATGTTGTGCCAATATCTGTCTCTCATATGCTCCAGAGCAAACAACGTCTCGGGCGCCTTGATGAACGCCTTGGTAACACCCATCTGCCACTCTTCTTTGGGGATGCTGGTATCCTTGAGAATCTGCTTGACAGCATCTTCGTATGAACCCTGCCAAGTGTACTCGCCAGCATACGATGTCGCGGGAGACAACAGAAAGAAACGATCGACAAACTTGTCAAAGGATTGACGGTAGGCGAAACCGGCACGACGAATTCGGACGTTTTCTTGCAGACCGAGATATTTAATTTGGTGAAGAACGTTGGGGCTGTTGTATTCAGTAGGCGACTTGTTCTCGTTGGGCTTGATTGTTCGAATGTATGACGGCTGGCACTTCATCAAAGTCTCTACCAGCGCATTGGCCGAGGAGCGAATTCGATCTCCAGCAGAAGGAGGCTGCTTCCGGTTATCCTGGTCAACTTGCTGGGGGAAAAGCGAGTGAATGAATTTGTTGTTGCTATTCTGGAAAAGGTTCAGCAGGCCCTTGAGAAGCTGGTCCTTGTTCTTGTCCGTAATGCCATCAACAGTATAAGCGACGTCACCAGCATAGTGCTTGATGATGAAGTTACCTTGTCGAGGCGTTAAGTGGGCATGGCTCATGCCGTTGATGCTGGTCATGAAGGTGCGATCGCATGCGGCGGGATCGGCGTGTGCGGTCTTGGTAGCATCCTTCAAGGCAGAAAAAATACCAGGAGGGCGTACCTGCTCAATCAGTTCGCAGACGACCTTGTTATCAAAGTACTGAATAGGCGTCCACTGAATCTTCTCACGGGCATATTCCTCTTGTTCGGTCTTCAAAGTCAGCTGAATAAAAATCTGCTGAAGCTTCTCGTTGACGTAGTTGATGCACAGCTGCTCAAAGCTGTTCTTTTCAAAAATCTCGAAGCCGTAAATATCCAGAATACCAACAGCGTTGGCGGTGGCTTGCTGAGATTTGAGCGACTTGTTGATGCGGGCGACAATCCAGTCGAAGAGGTTGTTGTAGAGGGCCATAGCCAAGCCGTCACGGGTAGCCGCGGCCTGCGCGGGGTTGGCGGGAGATTCAATTACTTCGCCGTTTCGGGGAGTAAGAATGCGGATAGTAATGCCCTTGACGAGCTGCTCCGGGGTAGTTTCAAGTAGATAGGCGGCAAAGTCGACGACGGAGCTGTCGCGCACCTCTGCATAGCCACTCTGATCTTCTTGGAACTGAATGTTGCCGACCCACAGAATGGTAGCCAAAACGCGAAAGACCTCATCCTGCTCTGCCTGTGAAAGGCCAATAACCTTCATGGCGTTGAGAGTATCTTGAAATTCGGCGAGATCGTCAATGCCGTCGACATCGAAGCACTTTGAGCGGCTGGTGTAGAGGTAGGTCTCGGGTTTTTGAATACCAAAGAGCTCTTGGTACTGACGGGAGGCACCCTTGGTGAACTGGTAAAAGATGTGGAAGTTTCGCTCGTTGGTAATCTGGCCGACGACACGGGACTTTTCTAGCAAGTAGTTGGTAATGTCGGCACCGACGGGCTCGCCAGTGGAGTTGAAATAGATCTGGAGGTATTTGCCGAATCGCGACGAGTTGTTGTTTCGCAGGGTCTTGGCGTTGCCAAAAGATTCCAGCAAGGGATTGGTAGCCAGCACCATGTCCTTGATTTTTTGAATATCGCCGGACTGCCCACCAGAGACGTTGGCAATGTACTGCATGATGCGCTTGGCGGCCTCGGTCTTTCCCGCACCTGATTCGCCGGAAATGATGACACATTGGTTTTCGTGGTAAGCCTTCATGTTGTAGTATGCGGACTCAGCAATGGCAAAGACGTGAGGCGGCATCTCCAATCGGTTTTTGCCGCGGTAACTGTCGAGGACCTGGTCGGTGTAGATGCCCAGGTCGCGGAAAGGGTTGACGGAGACCAAGACATGGCCAATGTAAGTGTAAATTTCGGCGCCCTCGAATCGCTTCTTGAGGTTGTCGTTGATGGCCTCGTTGGAGACCTTGCTGAGCAGAGTCAGATCGGAGACACCAATCTCCTTCTTCTTGGTGGTGTCGAAGGTGGCCTTTTTCGGTTTGGCGCTGCCGCCGCCAGAGGCTCCCTGCTGAGCATTGCGAGCAGACTTGTCCTTGGGACGCCGTGAGATACCCTGCGAGGCGGTCCAGGGTTAGCAAAGAGCCGAAGAGCGCGGGGTAGCGCATGCGCCGGCCGGAGGGCTGGATCCTACCATTGCGGGCGAGGTGACACTGAGGGGAGAAGGGCGGGATAGGAGAGAGGACGAGAGCTGGTGTCGATGCTGCTAGATGGCACCCATGCAAGAATAGTCTGGTCAGGGGCGCATTCAAAGAAAGATCAAGACGAAACACGCAGAAAATGGAAGAATGAGGAAATTAGACCGGATGCTGAAAATTGAATGGCGGGTTGGTTGGCTTCGAAGAAGCGGGCGGAATTCGGGTGCCTGGCTGAGGGCCAGGACGGTGACGAAAGGCTGGCAGCGCCGCAGCGGCCGACCTTTTCCCGCCACAGGGCACCGCCTCAATGCCACGCAAGTGGCGCCTACTAGCCATAGCTTACGCAACAAAGGCTGGAGCATGCGGGCCGACATCATGAAGAATAGGAGTTTGTTTTTATAGATGCAAATTTCAGGGTAGCAAGCATTTTTGGCGTTTTTTAAGCACATTTTCGGAGGAGAATAGTTGGCGCGTATGCCGCAAGCCTGTGGCTGGGCTACAGTGGCTGGAGCTATCGTTGCCCGACTGAACTCAACATTTGCACACTGGCACAATGCGACGGCGGCAATACGAATTTTCGAGAATTTTTGTCCTCGTTTCTGGGATAGCAACGGAACTTATTCGCCTCTTTATGTGTTGCCAGAATGGCTGACGCGGCGTAGACTCTCTGGAGGAGCGGCTGCAGCTGTTCGTCGATGCCCAACGACAGCTCCGCGACGTGTGTACCCCTCTATCCCAGAAGGCAATGTTGAAAGCTGTGATGCAGAGAGTCCACCAGCAGAAAAGCTTCATCCATCGACTCTTGGTGCAATCAAGGTCATCCGTCTCTTGTGCTTTTCACGCGCTGTACTAATCGAAACCACCGCCAGCTTTGTCTGGATCGAGCCACAGCGCTGTAGAAGCTGCTGTAACCACTGCAGCTCGCGCTGGCAGCTCCGTTGCGGGGTAGCACATCGTCCATGCCATCGGCGGAGTGGGGCAATTTGGCAGGATGGTAGCTCGCTCAGCTGGACGTGATGGCTGGTACTTCAGGTACTGGCCAGGCCCCTGCAAAGTACGTGCCGCGGCCGTCCACGCTGCTTGTACCGTTTGTCTGGCCATTGCTCAGCTACTAACATGGACGGCCAGTGACCTCTGCAGCCTCAAGTAATGCATGCACCCTGCAGGGGAGCGCGTTGCTGGGCGGTCCAAATGATACTTTATTAAATACCATCAACACCCCCGCCTCTTGTGCTGCCCAGCTCACTTCATCGCACACTCCGTCGACCCTTTATTTCCTACGCTGTCCAACCTCTGCGCTCTCTGCCTTGCTTGCATCTCTGCGAAACCTTGGACTGAGGCACAGACCCAGTTAAACGTTGTCGTGCGACTCGCCTGTTCCGCTATCCCAGTGTTGGTGGCGTTCCAGCTCCTGCAAAGCAGCTAGAAAAAGTCCACAGCGAGTAGCTCTACCTGAGGTACTGATCCGGCGGCCGCCCACCAGTGCCTGGAAGCTTGTGACTACAAAACCGCACTTACAGCCTTTGTCACCACCGTTTGCCACCCTCGCATTTACAACCTTTTCGACACATTTCCATTTTCAAAATGGCCGAAAACGAGCAGAACCAGAGCGCTACCAAGCCTGTCGACGAGGCTCCCATCTCGCCAATTGAGCGCAAGAACTCGCTGGAGAACCATCTGCAACACCGACCCGACCGTGCTGAATTAGTCGACAGTATGCTGGCACCCTTACCCGTTCTTCATTCTCGCCTCAATCTCGCTATTCACTGCATTCTACTGTATCACTGCGCTACGCAGAGCCAGGAGAGTAAATCAGCTAACCTGTCATCTATCGTTTATTAGAAAACATCCTGCCCGCATCCAGCGCCGCACCAGGTCTCCTCTCACAACAGAAGGAAGTAAGTACTACATGACACAGCCAATACGGCAGTCCGCCGCATCGGTTTCCATCGGCATTATCGTACGCATGAGCTGCAGGCGGGTTACCGTATGCTCTCGCGTGCATAGCCAATAGGCCCATTTGTTTGGATTGCCGGGTCGAGCACGGCAAGTTGTATCCAGTCGTTACTGACTTTTCTCGTTACACAGCTCGAGAAGCACATGCTCGGAGACAAGCTCAACGACAAGATTTCGAACCGCCCTGCCCCCGAGACTCTTGTCAAGGATGGTGTCCTACGTGAGGATCCCCGCTCCGCGGAGGAGCGATACGAAGAAGCCATCGAGGATGAATATGCTAAGCGTGAGGGCGGTGCTTAGAGGAAAAAATAGCTCTGGGTAGACCACAGGTCGGAGTGATTTACGAGCTTGTGTGATGTAGACACAAGAGGCTGAGATTGGTGGTTTCGGGATGAGACAGCAAACAAAATGCCACAGAGAGCCTCCACTCAAATGCACGTTCAACAATTAGCCATGAATAATAAAACAAGAAATTTAATATTACTTTGAGGAAACGATAAATGTACCATCTGCCTGGGTAATGCTGCGTACTTGAAAGCGTGCATTGCATTGCAGTCATGCAGCCGTCCACACCATGCAGGCAGACGCACCTCCCTCGTTAGGTACCGGCGGACTGAGACAACAACGTTGAAAGCGTGGTTGCACAAGTTCACGCTCTGCGACATGAATTTTTCTTTGGTCCTTCTGCATGAGGGCATTGCTCTCGGGAACCCACAAGTATCCTCCCTCCGTGATTCGTGTGACTCTTGGCTCAACCATCACGATCTCCTGCCTAGCGGACGGCATGTAGATGGCAGGAATCCCTGAGATGCCTGAAAATGTTGGGATGCCTGAGGGAAAAAGAGGCGCTGATCGAGCCTGAAACGAAAGCTGGACAGCCTAACCCGATCTCAGAAATTCAAATGGCAATTTTGATTCGCCAATGGCGCTCAGTCAAAGAATTGCGAATCGAGCCACTGGGAAGGATACCCTTGAGGGAGGGTGGCTGCACACGGCAGCGGCTGACGTCGGAAGTTTGAGGGTAACACAATCACATTTATTTTCTTTGTTGACAGCTGTTAAGCCGCATCTTCACATCGGGCCGTGTAACATTGCTACAGGGTCTATAGACTGTCAGGTAGCGCAAAGGTTGTATTGTCTATGATTGATGTATTGAGGCCGCAGAAGCTATCGAGATTCTCGACTCCAGTCGCCCTCTCTCTTTTCTTGGAGGCTTTTGTACTTTTCAGCAGTCTTTTTTTTTGCAGCCTCAATTTCCGCAAAGCAAAGCAAAATTGGCAGATTGCCTCGAGGCATCGCTAATGATATATATATCCAACAAATGAGATAAATGCAAAACTCCAACGATGGTACAATTCGTCCTGTCATATCCTCATACAGCCAGCTGTATAAGAACTCGCTATAGTGGAGAAGCAAGTTCTCTATCGCCGGCTGGAGCCGCCGTAGCTTGACTGTCTATATGATGGCGATGGGTTGCCTTGCCCACCTCCGGGGAGATGGGTGTTGCCAACAGTCGGGGCCGTGTTGTAGCCTGGGGATTTAATTAGCACACAACTTGAGATGTTGACAAAGAAGTCGTGGAGAGCTTACCCCGTGAAGAACCAGCGTAGGAGCTGCCGGCGCTGACAGCACGCGAGCCGGGGCTCGAGTATCCGCTGTGGTCGGAGTGTACTGGCGAAGAAGAAGAAGGCATGTTTGTAGTCTTTGTAGAGTTTGTAAATAGAGTGAAACGGCAGCAATGTGATTTATGGATCAATAAGCAAGTGATGCCAGAGTGATGGTCAAGAAGCTTAAGAAGATGAAGATGGATTGAATTGGAAACCTCATGATCAAGGAGGACGAAGCCGTCTATAAGTACTCGAACTCTACAAACAAGAACCGTTCGAGCAAGGATTAAGATAAGAGGAAGCAGCAAAGGGTATACAAAAGTGACAGATTGAGATGGCAGTGCCGCCATGACGGCAGAACAGCCCGAAATAATCCCTGGCGAACCCCATTGCCAGGCATCACAGGCACCGAGGACGAGTCCATGGCCCAATGAAAAAGCAGCAGCCTCAAAAGAACATAGCAAAGCCCCTCTCATGTGCCAGGCCACAACCTCGAATATTGGTGACTCAGGCTCGCTGGGAGTGAGTTACTCGGCCGCACCGCCGTGTAAGAGGAGAGAGGGGGAGAGCGGGGAGGGCGTGCGGTTGTCGAGTCCGGGGCGTGGGCAACCTGTCGTGCAACGGTGCAAATTGACCAACAATGGTGAAGGAAAAAGGGAAAAAGAGAATGCCTAGCATCAACAAATGTTTGGTTGGATATGGGGCAACCCTCGTTAGCGGATAGTGCTGCCTCGAGGCTCTCAACGTGCGTGACTCACTAGCCCGGGGCGCTCTCATGGGTGTTCCCGGGGAGGAGAGACTTGTGGGCAAGGGGAGATCAAGAGGCAGGGCAAGGGGACATTTTGGCGAATGGTAGCAGAGATTCGGGAGAAGTAGATACAGTTTCGCTGCACAAGGACGTAATTCGGAACAGAGTGGCAGAGACATTGAACGTGAATGTGGCCGCGGGACATGGGCCCAAAAGGTAAAATCGCAGGCAGTCGAGGCGCAGAGGGCGATTGCCGCCTAGAATTAGTGGACAGGACCATGACGCCCCGGCTGCAAGGCTACCATGCCGCTAAAAAAAAAAAAGTCTATATATTTCCAGTTTACTAGGTCCAAGAGAGGATACGCCAATCGTCGATACGAGGGGGGCTAGTTTGGATGGGAACGGGGGGGGCGTGTGGGAAGTCACAAATGTGACGACTGCGTGGTGGAACAAGGAAACGCGAGAAAAGAAAAAAAGAGAAAAGGACACAAAGTCTCGACCTGAGGCGATGCTAAAAGAAAGAAAGGAAAAGAAAAGGACGGGCACCGTGGGCCATGTTTGGACGGGGCGACATTGACAAGCGTAACATTTTTGCGTAGATTTTTCATCCCAAAGACCGCCTCGTTTTCTTTCCTTCACAGCCCAGCTCTTGCTGCGCATGCAAGGCCAGTAATTAATGCAGCCTCGCGCCATATCGAACGGCAGGGCGACATTGAGGGTGGTGTGCGGCTTACAGTAGTTAGTCGGCAGCCGGGCACGCTCTGGGGCGTTTGGGCTCCAACTTTTTTTAGTTTCAAGCTGGCTTCTTGCACAGCCATGGTCATTTGCTCAACTTTTGCAACACCTTTGCTAACAAAAGTCGCTTTATTATCCCAAAAGGCCAAAGATTGTGAGGCTGGTGAGCGGGGGCCCCTGCGGCGTTTCTGGTCTAGTAACTTGGTTTCCATGCCGCTAAGCAAGTCAATAACTGGTCACAAGCCGTGCAACGTGACCATTTTGTCGCGACGTTCGCTGTGACTGATTCTTGCTGCCTTGGTGGTGGTGTCCTTTTGGTATAATCTGCGTTTCGTCATACGCCCCCCGGGTAATCGCGGCGGTCGAAGGAGGAGGGAGGCAACTTGAGATGATGCGGTCCGGTCCTGTTTCCCAGTCTCACCTTTGTTTCTTTTCGGGTGCAACCTGGGCGGGATTCTGCTCAAGTCGGCTACCCGAGGTTGTATTGAGTCCTCTCTGGCAGCCCATCATCGCCCTGCAGCAGGCGGGCGATTTCAGGTGGGTGGCTTACTCGTCCTTGGCCCAGCCCTGCCATGATGCGACGCCCCCCCCTTCCGCCCCCCAGCGAATAGCCATGTCGCTGGATTACTGGAGGGGGGAGGGGGGCAGGGACCTTGCATCGGATCGCAGCCTGGCCATCATGCACAATGTCCTCGATTTCTACAGCACTTGCAGCAAGCTGCTGCGTGACGTGACCAAATGAAAAGAAAAGTCGTGAGGAGAAAAGAGAGGGAACAACAAGGACTGCGTAACCGAGTATCAAGAGGGAAGAGGAAGAAGAAGAAGCAAAGCAAAAGGTGTAACGAGGTAATGGGTGAGCCGTCAGGTTGCAGAACACTCGCCTACCCCTCCTCATGCAGGAACTGCAGTTGCTCTAATTGGCGAATTTAATTGGTGGGCTGCGTTGTCTCACGAGCTGCACTGCAGTGCAGACAGAGAGAGGCATAATCCAGACCTTCGAGGCTCAGAGGGGTCGCACTGCATACGCCCGCGCCGTTCGGGGTTGGAACACTCCGTCTCAGACCAAGAAAAAAGAAAAGGCACTGTGAGCTGCAGGCGTAAGCTTGAGTGTTGCGCATTGCGTGGTGCGTCGTGATGTATCTGGAAAATCCGGGTTTTGTCTGGCCTCAAAAAGAAGTTTGCGCATTTCTCGTTTACAAGCGGGGGAAACAATGCGCGCATTTGCTAATGTGGTCTTTTGCAGCGCGGTATTTTCTCATTGTTCGTGAATGGTCGTGCTGCTGTGCCACATGGCGATTCCAGTCGGGGCCTCGACTCTGTCATTTCCTTTCTCTCTTTTCAAAGGTTGATTGATGACGATGTAATTGTCGAGTTTGCTGTGAGGCGCAGTTGGGTTCTGAGGCGCGCTGTTGCACTGCCAGCTCTAGCTCGGCCGAAAGAGGCCTATGTGTAGACGCCTCTGACGCAACGTCGGGCAGCGACGAGCTGAAGATGAAACAAACGTAAACGAGGACAATTGAGATTGAAACTGAAATGGAAAGAAAATACAGTAGCCAGAGCGAAATGTGGAATAATGAAAGCACACCGTGAATTTTGCTGCTTCCTCTCCGTCATCATCCGAGCTCCCAATCCGTACGCAAGTACAAGCAAAGCCTTCCAGGCAAATTTCGTCAACTTTCGTCGCTTCTCTGCTGCTGCCTACTCTCGCCGGCGGCATGAGTCCGTCACCAATCCTCATGAACTACATCGTCTCCCAATGGCCGAGGATTGCAAAACGTGGCAGGGCCTTCAGCAATCGTCTCCCAGCTATCGAGTTCTTCGAAAGTGCAAACCTGCGGCTTTGTATGTCGCACCTTGGGATGTATGCGCCATGCCAATCTGCCAATCTTGACGTATCGTAAGCGGTGGCAGGCTGCGGCGAGCTTGCAAAGCAGGAATTGTAAATTATGGGCTTGTATCTCAGTAATTGAGGCATGAGACTTGATCTTGATCGATGCCGCAAGCCGTAAAACCTCCAAATTTGGCATGGTGCTGAGCTTCTCACACAGCAGCATGAAGCCCTCTTCCGCGTTGGCTTGTTTGCCTAGGACATCAGACCCACAATCAATACTGAAATCTCTGATGCGGGGATCGCCTGGAAAGAACTTGCGACATTTCTTGAAGGAGAGGGCTATGTTTGGGAACCTCCCGACCAACTTGCTCACAGGGCTCTCGCAATCGTGACCCTGATTTTGCAACGAGAAACTATGGAGCCGCCGGCTACCGGTGGTGAGTATCGCACCAAGAAAACTTTCGAGAAAATCGTTAAAGGTCGAAATGGTCAAGCGGTTGAGAGACGGCGTGGCATGGGGCGCAAGAACATCGACTACCGGGGAGTAGTGCTCATATAATAAAGTATCGCTAGAGAGGGAGTTAGATAATGATGGGCATGAATATGGCGCGATTCTACAAGAAAAGCTCAGACGCGCAGAGAACGAATGAAAGCAGGAACTGACTCGGTGGCAATGTGAATGTCCTCAAGATATGTGGTATCTGTCAACTTGGACAGGGTAGAAAGCTTGGGGTACTCGATTGGCTGGTCAAGACGAAGCGATCGTAATGCTAGCTTGACGCTGGTCTTTCGGGCGTATTTGCGGCACAAGTCGGAGAAGAAAGTGTGGTATGGCAAAGCACCATTATAAAGCCCTTCGTCGTCATCTCTGATTGCCCATTTGGTAAAACACCCGATCGAAAAGCTGAGGTGCTCCAAAGTCGGGTTTTGAATGAACAACTTCAAAATCCAACTTGACCAGTAGCCCAGCTCCCCAAACATGTTGAGTAGCGTAAGCCGCGTCAAGTTTTTAAACGCCGGGAAGTAGGAGAATGGGCGATCGTGCCACAGATCCGTAACCCTGTTGTCCCACCCCCCCTCAGCGCGTACTTCAGGATCGTCTCTCGCCAACAGAGGAGTCTCGATGTTGCTGGCGAAATGTAGCACAAGACTTTTGAGCTTGGATGAGCGAGAAAGCGCGAGCATGAACTCGTCAGACGCGTCCAGCTCGTCCACTCTGTACCAGGTCCATTAGTTCGGGCCAACCACGGAGAGAGGTTCCTACGCACACAATGCTATCCAATCTCGGGAGCTGCTGCAACAAATCCGCAAGCTCAGCTGTCCACTGCGGGAACAGAAGAGACTCGTCATCCTTGGGGGCCATTGTGTGAATGAGGATCCTGGTATACTGCAAGTTTGAGGTTTGGAGCAGAACGGCGCGCTTTCCCTTGTCCGTGAAACAATGCATGTTGATGTCGTTCAACTCAAGGCATCTCCATAGTCGCTTGGAGAATACGTAGTTGAACTTGCGGTTGACAAGACAGAGGTTGTAGAGCAGCCGTTTATTGTTCACCTGGAGATTCGGTCGAACAACAGCGTCAACGTCGATGATTTCAAAAAAGCAGCATTTCTAGCGCAAACTTACATGGTCGCTGAGTAAAGTGAGGATATTATGGTTCTCGCCGAGGTCGGCGGGTGCCATGTTCAAAGTGTCAAGAAGATTTAAAGGGAGAAGAAACGATGGTGTTGAAAGTGGTGAATTTCGAGAGGGTTGCGAGTTGGCTCGGGAATTGAGGCCGGCGAACTGTGCGCGGCCAATTGACCAGCAAACAAAAAGGTCAAGAAAAAGTTGGCAGATCTCGCCGCCGCAAGTGTACGGAAGAGCTCTCTGTCACTAAAAGTGCGCGACCAAGTGCAAAGCAATCGATGCTTTCGGTTCCCGACATCCGCCGGCTCGAAGATAATTGTTCTTGCGTATTGGTTTACGCGAACCTGATGAAGAACAATTCGCGACAGCAGAAAAGTAGAGGGCCAAGAAGCTCAAAATAATGATGGAATTGAATTGCAGTGCAGCCTGCTTTCAATTGACAAGATTTCCGTTTGCTCGCCAGGCACCTGATGATGCATGTGCATTCACTCACGTGCGGAACTAACAACGCCGCGGCCGATTAACTGCTCGGATAAAGTGTCGAGGTTTACAAGAACGAAACGATCTGCAAACCATTCGCTGATAATACATGTGGCTCCGGAAAGGCAACTGGAAAGGTGAGGAGGCGTGAGCTGGTCACGACATGTGCACAGCGAATGATGATGGATATGGGCGAAAAGCGAGTACCACCAAGACAGATCGAGTCGATGGGTTTCAGATTAAAGAGTCAGAAATTTTTCGGATAGTTCGATTCAATACACTGCACTTATTCATCTGTCGGACCCCTTTGTGCCAGAATTTACTAGGAAAATGTTGGTGACGGCCCTGAAGGCGATTTCCACTCCTGCCAGCCAAAGCGGCCTCTACACCAACAAGTACAGGCATTTATAACTGGTGACGTCAATAATTAGATAATGGGGGACTCAAGGACATTGTCGGTAGCAGAGTGAAAAGAGATGTGAATTCAACGGGGGCCGGCACCGCCCCCTCAGTCGCCTCCGTTCGTTTGCACAGAACCGGCCGGCAGCTTTAGATGCCAGCCACCCAAAATCCACGCACTCGAATTCTCGGTATTTCCCTTCTCTCACGCACCACCCTTTAACAAAAAATTGATGTGCAAAGCACTGCGGTCTCCCAGGTTCGACACCCACGATGGCATCCAGGGTGGACGAAACAGTCTTGCTCTTGGTGAGCGACGGTGTAGGTGCATGGCAAATGTTCTCAGAAGCATGGCGTCTAATACTTGTCAGATGAACAATCGAGAGCTTCTTCACGATTTATGTCTTGTCAACCGCAGCTTCAATCATGTTTTTTCTAGACGACTTTGGAGATGTCTGGAGATCAACGAGCAAAACAGGGACTGCCTCCTTGATCCTCAACGCCGCGGGCATCTCCTTGGTTCAGAGAATCTGCAGCTCGTCCGAATACTGGTTCACAGGAAAAGGGAGACGTGGCGGCGACCCACCAACCATCAGGAGTGCGAGCAGTGCGTAGAGTCAGTGAGGCTGCTGGTTGAAAAGCTCCCAGGATTGCAGACGATCGCGTACGTACACACTCAAGATTCACTATTTCAGGAGGTGAGGTCTCCAACTGATTATGTGTAAATCAGATTGGAGGGCCTACCACTCTCAACCGACCTACTAGCCACAATTTTTCATGTATCAAAGTTGCGAAATCTTTCGCTGAACCTCGGTGGTGTGATTAACGTCGTCTATACCTTGTCACCGCATAATACGGGCATCGGGCCCGAGGCAAACGAACCTCTGGATTTCGAACTGAAGAGACTAACCAAAGAAGATCAAGATCGGTATGGCCAAGGTTTCCGCGAATATACTGCAAAAGTATACGGCTGGAAGAAGTTCGATGCCGAGCAAGCGTTCATGAAGATACAATTGAAACTGCCAGCATTTTACCAGAGTGGAGGCTTTGAGTCCCTGACTCGCTTGACCATCTTGAACATGCATGGGAACATGAATTACTGGTTGGCTTGGCTCCTGGACGTTTTGGTCGGCAGCCCATCTCTGGAGCATCTGAGCCTTTCCATCTCGGGCGAAACAATGATCAATCGCGAGCGCCTGCCTACGCCAGACATACAGCCTTGCAGGTCATTCTTCTTGGATCTATGCCAAGCCTATGGAAAGAAAGTCGCCAGGCCCATGAAACTTCGATCTTTGCGACTGGGAGAATCGATCCAGTTCCCGGCCCGATCAACGCTGTCGGTATTGACAGATACCAAATATCTCGAAGAACTATACATGTGCACCCAGTATGAAAATCTATATCTCATGATACTGTGTACACCTAACCAGTTCCTCGCAGAGAGTCGGCCTTGTCCTTTGACCCTGAGAGGCTACCGTTTGACGTACTCTCGCCTCTTGCCACACCAGCACTGACTCGTCTGTTTGTGTCAGCCATGAGCAAGAGGTTTCTAGAACGACAAGACGAGATCTTCGATTCGAAGCTACGAAAGATATTGACCTTCGGGGCTCGTTTTTCGTACAATTATGAGATGGGGATTGCAGGCGTTTGCAAGCTCGTCGACAAAGTGCCCAGCCTCTTGCTACACGGCAGCCTTTGGGAGGCGCGACCCCAAGGCAGCATCTTGTCGCACTTGCCATCTTTCGCCTGCAAACAGCTATCCGTCGCCGTCGCTTCAAGCTGTATAAGCGAGAATAGTTTTGCCGCGGGGATAAACTTTCCGAAGTTCTGCTCGCTGCTCGGTGCCGTTGAGAATCTGGAAGCCGTGTGGATTGTCCCAGAGCTCAATTTCCCCTCCGAGAGCTCCAAAAACCGACCAAATCTGGAGCTACTCAGGCAAGAAATTTCTGCAGCCTGTCGCGAGCTGCGGTATCTCAAGATTGGCGTCGCGGCATGGCGCTTGCACCGGTCTGGACAACAGACAGGACATGGAAACAATGCTCAGATTCCCAGAGCGGAGCGCCTCGATCGCTGGGAAGACGAAGTTGAATGCCCCCGGACATTTCACAGCCCACAGCCGCTTCAAAGAAGTCATGAGTCTCGTCACATAGCTTGGTAATCGTGGATCGATGGAGGTTGAGACTCGGGCATTGAGGCCAACATCGGCAAGGAGGTAAAGAAGAAGTAATGGATGCGAGTATAGAAGATACAAGGGAAAGGCACATCAAAAAGACATCAATTGCGTTGATTTGATACTACTATGAGACGAGATTGTGGCATTCAAGATTGTGACATCTTCTTAAATGCGCTTTATTCATAGGTAGCATCTCGCGCGCCTCGTATCGTGCCTAGATGCTGATGATGAAGGGAAGCTGGTGACCAGGCCCAACAGCCACTAAGACGACCATCACCCCACCGGACCCAGCGGTCTGCTGCACTAAAACTTAGCACTCTTCGGCACGTTGCAGCGCTAACAGACACGAGCGGGGGCGGCCATCTACAGTGGTTGGGGCAAGGTGGCTTCCTTGCCGCCGTCACTCTCCCGTATCATCATCATTCCTTGTCCCTTTACACCTCACGAATCGACCGCCATGAAGACCACCACCGTCCTCTCCGCCATTGCGGCCCTCGCCGCCACCGCCGCCGCCGCCGCCGCCGAGCTCAAGATTGACGTCACCCACAAGGTCGAGTGCGAGCGCAAGACCCAAAAGGGCGACAAGGTCTCGATGCACTACCGCGGCACCCTCGCCGCCGACGGCTCGCAGTTTGATGCCAGTGCGTCTTCTCTCCTCTCCCGCCCTCCCCGAGCGAAAACCCAAACTCTGCTCAATTGATGAATGCTGTGCTAATTCAACCCTTTCGATTCGCAGGCTACGACCGCGGCACTCCCCTCGACTTCAAAGTCGGCGCTGGGCAGGTCATCAAGGGGCAAGTTTCACCACGAGAGCGCTTCTGCCGATTCCCTCGCCGAAAACTAACCTGCCTCTTTCAATTAGCTGGGACGAGGGTCTCCTTGACATGTGCATTGGCGAGAAAAGGTACCGTCGATTTCCCCTCCGTCGAGGCCCTGCGGTCAACGTCGCTAATCCTTGCCCTGCTAGAACTCTCACCATTCCTCCCGAGTACGGATATGGCGACCGCGGCATCGGCCCCATTCCCGGCGGCGCCACCCTCAGTACGTCGAAACCTACGGTTCCTCGCGGCAATCTCTTGCAGAAGCCAGCTAACACCAACCCCCCCCAGTCTTTGAGACTGAGCTTGTCGGCATCGCTGGCGTAAAGCCCCCCGCAAAGGTCGAGGAGGCTGCTCCCGAGGGCGAGACCAAGACTGCCAAGGTAAATCTCCTTGAAGCTCTTCGTCGTGTTGTCTGTGGGCGCAGTCTGCTAACATGAGTCTGCTTTTTCCTTGTTTCTCCTCGTTTAGAAAGAGGAGCTGTAAATTATGATTACACAGCGAAGCGAATGATTTATATACAATGATCAAATGTTCACATCCTCAGACATTACTGTTCATAGCGAGATACAGGTATTGAAGCAGTAGAAAGATCCTCTTCTCATGTCCCACTTTGTGAAATGCAGCTAGGTTGGCAGAAGGCGCTTACCTGGGTGCGTGCAGGTATTTAGGGATAGCGGCTTGGAGCGCAAAGAGGTAGGGTATCATTGAGCTTCACTCGTAACTCTAACACGATCGGGCATACATTGGAGATGGTACTTGCCGTGTTGAAGACCACGAACCGTGGAGAAAAGTTCGTAGTTGATTCTATATCATATCATTCATTACGGCGTCATTTATCCAAAACACAGCTTCTTTTGCCGTGGATCACTGCCGCTTGCCTTGCTGCTGGCTGCTCTTTTCCTCTCTGGCGGTCCTTGCGGCCGCTTGGATGCCGGGGCGCTGGCAGTGCTGCCGCCAGGCCCTCCATCGGCCTGCACCGCATCGCGAATCGTCTGCCTCGAAAGACACAAATCAATGTGCTCGTTAAACTGCCGCTCGTTTGCCGCTTGCGGGCGCATGCAGATTGGGCAATTCCACCACTCCTCTTCCGGGGCTTCTTGCTTTTTCGGATTAGGCACGATTTCCTTGCCGTGTCTTCGCTGCTGCTCTTCTTCGTCGCCTTCGTCGGTAGCATCTTGCTCGTCGGAAGGGTTTTCGAATCCAACCTCGGCCCCGGCAAGAAAGTCGCTGGCTTTGCGTTTGACTTGCGCCGAATCGAAGAGTGCGCCTTCGTCCATGCGTCTCGGCTTGAAGCCAAAGAATGCCATCGTGTCCGGCTTCTTGGTGCTGACCAGGTGCGTGCATCGCAGGCCCATGAGCCGCAGCTTCATGCTCGGCATCTCTTGCTCCAGCTTTGCGAGCATCGGCAGTGAGAAGTTGTACAGGTCCTCCGCAAGATGGACTGCTCGCGGGGTCACAACCTGGCGAGTGTACACTTCAAAGGTGTGCAGCTTGATCTTGATGCAGAGTGTGCGTCCTTTGCACTCAGCTCGCTTCATGTCTCCCTCTAGGTCTTCCGCAGTTGCTCGTAGCTTCTCGCGCAGGGCGGCCGGATCCGACATTTCGCGAAATGTACTTTCTGTGCCAACACTTTTGCGCTCGTATTCCTCCGCGGGCTGGATTCGCGTGCGTCCGAGACCGAGATAACATTCTATGAGAAACTCAAACGTCTTGTCGCCAAAAAGACGGTGCAGGTACTGCCGTTGTTCGTATATGTCACCACAATTTTTTATGCCGACCTCGAGAAGCTCGCGCTCCAAAACTCGGCCGATGCCAGGAATCTTTCGCGTAGGTAAGTCGCGCATAAACGCCATAATCGCATTTCTCTCCCGAGGTAGAACATATTGGCCGTTGGGTTTGTTGAGGTTGGAGCAAATTTTTGCTAGCTTCGAATTGGCTGCGATGCCTGCCGAAACAGTGATGTTGGTCTTGACATGCACTTCTTTGCGCATCTGTTCCACCACTTCCGCCGGACCCATGTCATGGGTGATGCAATATTCGGTGATGTTGAGATATGCTTCGTCAATACTTGCACTTTCGAATCGTGGATCGTAGTCGGCGAGAACTTCCCGCACTTCCTTGCCCTTGGCTGTGTACTTTTTGAAACTCGGCTTGATCTGGACAAGCTGTGGGCAGAGCTTTTTTGCCACGAATCCAGCCATGCCCGATCGACAGCCAAACTGACGGGCGAGGTAGTTGCATGTTGTCAGCACACCGCCTCCAACAGCGAATGGTAGCTCCTTGAGCTCAGGTCGATCGAGCTCCTCAACTGCAGCGTAAAATGCGTCGCAGTCAATGTGAATAATGTGTTGCGTTAAGTCGCGGGATGCTTCGAGTTCAGTAATGAGGCGATCAGCGCTCAGACGCTCGTGGGTCAGGTCCATCTTGTCAAGTTCCTTCTTGCGGCGCAATATGCGCTCAATCTTTTGCGTCAAGACCTTGTCACGCTCTTCTTCTCGGTTGAAGAACTTGGATCCTTTAGAAGCATTGTAAATGATTTCCGATACCTGGCCAATCTGTGAGAATGCAAATTTGAATGGGGGGAACCTAGGCGCACCTTGGTCTGGTCGACAGAATCCTGGCCAGCCTTGGTCAAAGACGGCCCGAGCAATGAATACTTGAGCGTCTTGAATTCATCGTCATCTTGAGACACTCCCAGAGCGTCGGCAACTTTGGCGTCGTCCACTTCGCCTGCCTCGTTCAAGAGGTCCTCAACCGCATCGTCGTTCGGCAGCCCCTCTGGCGACGTCATTTCGAGTAAAATATTTGATGGCTGGCGCGCAAAACGTCTCTAGAGTCGCAATGCATCTTTCTATTGCGCCTTTTCGCGAAATTCGAGCCAGCGACACGTCAAGTAGATGATGAAGCTTGGTTAACGTCTCGGGGCTCCACGATAAGTACGCGTTGTCACGTGAAGGGCGTCTTGGCCTCACAGTGGCTGTTAGCTCGTCGATCTGGCAGGCTGGCACTGGAGCCAGAGCTAAATGGTTGCGTACAGCGCTCTTGGCACTGTGATACCAAGAACAAGAGCGAATACTCCGCCGTGGCTGTTTACTCGTGTGGCACCTATCCGATCGGCCAAATGTGTCACGACAGCTGCTTGAAATTGTGAAATCCAACTATGCTAGGAATGTTCTTGACAAGCGTAATTTAATTTAGAACTTGTTCAGGGCCAAGAAAAACGACCCCTCGCCGGCGAAGCTACAGCGGTGGGACCCCTAGAGTTGTCCCCACCAACGTGCTGGGGTCTTTCTGCTTCACTGCCGTCACACTCTCCCATTGGGCGATATGACCCCTCCAAGCTGCATTTAAGCGCCCAGGTCGACGCCAGTGTGAGCGGGCAGCTGCGACCTTGTTGTACGTATAAATTGATTGCCGGCCTGTAGGTGGACGGACGTGATTGTCCTCGGGCGGTGACACGAACAAGATCCGGAATTCTCTGAAACCGCGTGACCTTGTACTCCCAGCAGCTCTCTCTTTGACCAGAGCATCGCCGAGCGCTGTTGCGCCGTTCGCGAATCTCACCTACCCAGCTTGCGCATTTTCTTCTGTCAGGCAGGGACGAGGATCCAGCCTGTCGCAAAAATGGCTGCCAGAGAAGGAGAAGAAATTGTGGCCACTCTGTACGTCGGTGTTTGTCGCAACTTGATTTGCGATCGCTAACTAGAGGCGGGTTCAGCTTTGGCGACATTCACTACTTTTACGGCGGCGAGGAAGTCAAGCCGCGACACCATCGCTTCGACAAGGGCTCGTATGTGTACCTGTTTGAGAATGCCCACGACCGTCGCTGTCGCATTGAGATTGCGAATCACCCTGGCACCGAAGACCAAGACGCCTTTGACGGCTGTAAGTCGCTAGCTCAAAGTGCCCCGACGGTGGCAGGTTGCGCTTGCTAATAATGACGTGAAATGATTAGTTTTGGATCAAACCCATGTCCGATATTCCTACAAGCAGCACTGCACGGTGTCTTTGACAGTCGCCGAAAGCGTTCCCCAAGAAGAATGGCACCTCCCCACCTTTGATCCACGAAACGAAAACAAATACCACTACAAGCTTCATTCGCTCGACATTTACTTTTGGACCGACAAAGATGCGCTGCAATTCATCAGTGGCGTCCGAAGAGTACTCCCGCCGGCACAAGTCGAGGTCCTCGATGAGCCCATCGCTCTCCAACCGGGCGCCGTGAGCGCCGTCGTCCAGAACCTAGAGAATGTCGCCATCTCTGATCCTCAGTACTCAGAGCGCCAGCACTCTGCGGCGTCGATGCAGCAAAATGGCGCTGCAGCTCCGTCCAGCGCAAGCACCGGGCTGTCCATGGATAACTTGCCACCGCCGCCTCCCATGCCGCAGCACTTGCAACAGCAGCAGCAGCCTAAAGCACCTGCAAGCTTTGCTCCCATGGCGTACAATCCAGCTGCGCCAGTAGCTCCAGAAACCGTCGCTCATCGAGAGAAGACGCCACCGCCTGACGAGGACCCTCTCAACCCTCTCGCTGTCGCTGTCGCTTACGACTACCAGGGACAGCCATTCACACCAGCTTATCCTCACTCGCAATTTCCTCCGGGGGTCGCGAGCCCTGGGTTCGCGCCCAGCGGCATGGTCAGCCCGCGCATGGCACCACCATCCTTCGCTGGACCGCCCCAGCAGCCCGGCATTCATCGAGCGCAGACGATGCCGGTGCACGCTGGTCTCGCATCACCCGGCCTAAACAGCACATTCGGCGCCAGCACCCCCGGGCCGCCAAGCTTTGCTCCTCCTCCTACAGCTGCACCACAAGCGCAACCTCCAGCGCAGACCCAATCAACGCCGCCTGGGGCCAACGCTGCTGCCTCCCCGCCACCGCTGGGTGGCTACTCCAACTACAGCTACAACAACCCAACACCAGCGCAGAACGGGGGACTAGACTACTCGCTTCACCAACAAGTGTACCGGCCGACTGAGGTAGAGATGAATGCCAAAATGCAGCCCTACCAGCCGAAGAAAGAGACAAAAAGCAAAATGGGCGAGAAAGCTGGAATGCTGGAAAACGGTGTAACCGGGATGCTGAAGAGGTTTGAGAAGAAATTTGGATAAATTCTTATATGCCCCGAATAATGGATCTTTATTACTTAACTTCGAGCGGGTTGAATGAGGAGATGCAGAAATTTGCGAGCATCATGAGCGTCGAAAGACATGCAGATTTGATGAGCCTTGTCAGTCAATTGGGTACGGCGCCGGTGCTGCTTAGTTGACTTTACTATTTTTTGCCCCAAATCATAGTTCTACAATTTATCAGCTTAAGCTACCTGAGCTTCTGCCGGCATGTGCATTGCCATTACTGCAGCTTCCCACCAGGGCCTTCCAGCTGGATAAATTCTTATCCAGACCAACGATGGAGACCGGGACACAACGACATGGGCCAGCTGCCACTAATATAAGGACAAGAAACGAAGTCGAGATGTTCGTATTCAATCTATTATGTAAACAAAGATAATAGAGTACCTCCGCCATTTTCATCCCATCACTAGATCATTACAATGTCGCGACGAATTTTGATCATCAACGGCCCAAACCTGAACCTTCTTGGCACCCGCGAGCCACACATCTACGGCTCTACCACGCTCGACGACGTGATTGCGCTGGCCAAATCGCAAGCCAAGGGCCTCGATGCCGAAATTGAGGCGTTTCAGTCAAATCACGAGGGCGCCATCGTTGATCGACTACATGCCGCCCGAGGCGTCGTCGACGTCGTCGTCATCAACCCGGGCGCTTACACTCACACGAGTGTTGCCATACGCGATGCCCTGCTGGGCGTCGAGATTCCGTTTGTGGAGATGCACATTTCCAATGTTCATGCTAGAGAGGATTTCAGGAAGAAGAGTTATCTGAGCGACAAGGCGGAGGCTGTCATTTGCGGCCTAGGCACGTTTGGATACACGGCCGCTGTTGAGTTTGCGGCCAAGCACGTCAAGTTGAAGAACAAAAAGGCACATTTGTAGATTAACTATTGCAAATAAAATCAAGCATGCTGCGCTATTGAAGCAAAAACTGATTTGTAGATAAATACTCGTAGCAAAAACAGTTGAAAAATTATACTAGTACTCTAGAGCATCGCACGCTCCTTTATATGCTCAAACTCTCGCCTAGAAGCTTTCCGCTCGAGTGACAAATCACGCACAATCTTGGCCCACGATCGTGACGCTCTTGCAGCGTAATACTCCGGGACCGTGCTGTCTCTCTCTGTGAGCTTTCGGTGGAATACCTCGAAACTCATCCAGCCCCTGTATCCCAGACCGTGAACCACAGTCTGCAAGATCCGCTTGACGGGCAAGTATCCTCCCAGGTGCTCTTCACCGTAGAACAGACGACAGTTCCTCGACCAGCTCATTCTCACTGGCTGTGCGGCATCGTAAAATGTATGACATTTGTTCAAAGGCCTATCCAACCTCTCAGCGTCGGCAATCTGGACCAGAAAGATCTTGGAGGGGTCGACGCGCGACATGAGCCGCTCCATCGACCACTCGACGGCTGCGTCGGCACTTTTCGTGCAGCCGTCCATGGCCGCCGGGTCGGCAAAGATCTGGCCAGCAATATTGAACGTGTCCACGCATAAGCCAAAATTAGGCCGGTTGACGGCCGATATAACCTTCCAGCTTTCTTCCCAGGTGCTGATCCGCGTGCCCCAGCACAAAGCTTCAAACGCGAAGCGGACTGTCGGTGTCCTTCTCAATCCGACATCTGCAGCGTCTTGAAAGTCTTTTATGAGTACAGACGTATCGTCTGAGAGTTGTGTGGCAGCTAGAAAGGAACTCGGGAACAAAATGAGGTCTGTCCCAAGGGTGTGTGCCAGCTCAGTCCAAAGCTCAATGGTGGCGAGATTCTTTTTCTGCTTTTCGCGATCCAAGAGGCCCCCAAAATCCATGAATGGTTGGAGGCATATGATTTCGAGCTTGCGGTTGTCGCACCACTGTCGGACCCGGCCAGCCGCCGCCAGAAGTTTTGTCGCTGAGCCTCGTCCTGGCATGCCCTTGGCAACGTATTCGAGGTCCTCGTAGAACAGCTCAATGCCACGAAACCCGTACTTTTGGGCCATATCAAGCTTGGATTCCATGGAGTGGCCGGCAAAGGCTCGTCCCAGGGACATTGTGCATATACTTGGCTTACACGTCATGTTGTAGTCGTATACTGTTTTCTTCTGCGCTGTGATACTGAAAATGAGGAAGTCGATGGTTGCATGAATATTTAATGTAGTATAGACGAATCAATATCGCTGGGGATTGAGAAGATATCACATATCAATAGATAATGAAGTATTAGTCAGACGGCACGTCTCAACATATTAAATCACGCCAGATCGCGGCTGAACGTTCTTGGCTTAGTGGATATTCTCACTTGTAAGTCGTGCCACGCGCCGGCTTATCCGCACTCAGCATTGGGGCAATATCGGCACTTCGTATGGGGATAAATGTGAAAGAGTTCACCTGCAGATCTCCCCACGATACGGTCATCCGTCATTAGCCGTTGAGCTGGCGCGTCTGCCTACATTCATAGCCAAGATCGTCAACGGGTAGGACGGGCTAAGCGTTTATCCCTTGGTCGCAGGCCGGATCTCCACCAGGCGCTGGATATTCTTTTTGCTCACCAGGCAATTAAATTGCATGCTTCTGTCCCACAGTTGTGGCGGGAGCATCGGGAGTTCCCCCACGCTGCAGACCATTCCCGTTTCGTGGCCTCCTCTCTTGAGGCTCCAGTCTTCCGTGCCGTACATTAGATTGGGCGCGCCCGAATAACATAAGGCTCGTATGAAGATCGGTTTCTAGTTAGCTACTCTACGCATTTCCAAGACCGCATATTCCCACTGCATATCCTCACTGCAAAATGCCAGTCGCACAAGAGCGAGAAATTGACGTGGAGGCCGCGCCACTGGATCGCCATGGCTACCTGTTTGGCACACACATTCAACACTCATGGTCGCCATATCTTCACCAGATAATATACGAGGATCTCGGTCTAAACTGGGCGCAGCTGCGGCTCGACTCGTCAGACCTGGGCCAATTCCTTGGTCTCACGCAGAACCCCAGCTTCTACGGTAAGCATTTTCCACTTCACCCGGACCCGCGCATTTGCAACGACTAACATACGGTATATTGGAAATTTAGGAGCGTCTGTCACAATGCCCAACAAGGTGGCCATATTACCACACTTGGATGATATGACAGAAGAGTGTCGTGATGTCGGCGCATGCAACACGGTATTCCTGCGCCAGGGCAAAAATGGCCAGCGTCTCCTCTGCGGCACCAACACCGACGTCATTGGCATCCGCGATTCCTTTTACCAAAGCGTCGCCAGCCCCGAGTCCGTCTTCCACGGCCGCCCCGCCCTCGTCATCGGCGGCGGCGGCGCGGCGCGCAGCGCCATCTACGCGCTGCGCAAGTGGATGCAGGTGACGACCATCTACCTCGTCAACCGCGACTGCGCCGAGGTGCAGACCATGATGCTCGACTGCGCCGCGCGCGGCTACGGCGCCGGCCTGCGGCACGTGGCCACGCTGGAGGAGGCGCAGACGCTCGATCTGCCGGGGGCCATTGTCGCGTGCATTCCCGACTTTGAGCCGCGGACGGCAGAGGAGCGCCAGGCACGCCAGATCACCGACGAGCTGCTGACGCGGCCCGGGAGCCGGAGGGGTGCCGTGCTGGACATGTGCTACAACCCGACGCCGTTTACGCGGCTGGCTGCCGTGGCCGAGGGGCAAGGGTGGCAGGTGATTCTGGGAACGGAGGCGTTGATTTGGCAGGGCCTGGAGCAGGATAAATACTGGACTGGCAAGACAACTGCCGAGCTGCCCGTCGCAAAAGTACGGGAAGCGATTGCGGCACGGGTTGCGAAGCGGTTGGCCTCGAAACTCTAGGACCCACGAAACCAGAGGTTGGGACTTTATATACGTAGGCTCAACATTGAAGTACAAGTCTGCTTTTTACCACGCCAGTATAGGCCTGTGCCAAGGCGTATAAGAATTGCATCGTTAATTTCCAGTCCACCAAAGCTCACATAAATGCGATATGAATGTAAGCTTTATGCTCATTCTTCATGGCTTCAGCCGCTTTAGAGCTTGTTACCTGCTTGTTCGCAATTGTCTTTTCTTAAGAAATAAAAAAAGGAAGAACCGGGAAGAATCCAAGTGCGATGAGCCACTGGTAGGCGTTTGGAATTCATTATCACCGCAGTCTTCTGACACAAATGCGTAACAATACACAGAATTTCCATTACTCTAGTATCCGTATTGTGTCTCAATAAGCTACCCACACCTGCACCATTGCGACGCTTTCTCGCTCCTGGTTTCACACATCCACTCGTCTCGATGGAGTGTTACTCAATCTCCTCGCTATGAGCCTTTTCAGGTCCGACACCGTCGAGTGTAGGCTCACGGTCTAGGCCCTCTTGATAAAGATCCGACATGACCTTGCCATGAGCACGCCAAACAGGCTTCTCGCGGAACAACCGGTCCATGGCCTCGAGAGGGATCCCCTTGGTCTCGGGAATGCAGAAAAAGGTAAACGCACAAGAGACAAGCATGAGCGACGCAAAGAAGAAGTATACTCCGTAGCCCCAGGCGTTGAACATTTGCTCGGTGAAGCGCGCAATCATAAAGTTCCACAGCCAGTTGTTGGCAGAGGCATTGGCCTGGCCCAGGGAGCGTGTGTTTTGGTCAAATATCTCGGAGCATAGCACCCACGGGGTACCATTCCACGACGGCGTGTAGAATGCGGTCCAGAGATAGAAGAAGAAGATGGCGGCGATGCCGCCCGAGGAGAGGCCGCCGCCACCCTCCGCAGCGGCGCTGGCGCTGGCGCCTGAGATTTTGATGTAGCCGCCGATGAACCACATGCACAGCGAGCCACCAATAGAGCCGACCATGAGGAGCGTGCGGCGGCCGAGGTGATCGATGAGGAACAAAAGCCAAACGATGGTGAGGGCGGTCTTGACTACGCCAAAGATGCCAGTCGTGAGGAAGCTAGTGTTGGCACCAGTGATGCCTAGGCTCTTGAAGACGGTAGGGCTATAATAATTGATTGCATTGATGCCGGAGGCTGATGAATTGTTAGCGCGCATCTGGGTAGTATTTTGCTTGAGTATTTCCTACCATTTTGGAACATGAACAATAGCGTACTGATTGCAAACCTCCACTGGATTCTTCGCTCCTTCAATGCCTTGAATGGGCGCCAGAAGCCCTGGCCAACCTCGGTGTTGAAGCGCTCGAGCTCTTCGTCAATGAAGCCGATTTCCTCGCGAATATATCTGTCGGTCGGCTCCAGGTCTCTCATCCAGCACAGGCCTTTGATCGCCTCCTGCCGCCTGCCTTTGGAAAACAGCCATCGCGGCGACTCTGGGATGAAGAGCGTTCCGATGAGCAGCATGCCGCCGGGAATCAGCTGCACCGCAAAGGGAATCAGCCACTGCGAGTGGTTCGGCGCCATGGTCTGGTTGACGCCGTAGTTGATCCAGAAGCCGACGAGGCCGCCAATCTGCCAGCCGAGCTCGTAGATGCCGACGAGGCGTCCGCGCACCGCCGGCGGCGCGAGCTCCGAGATGTAGATGGGCGTCATGTTGGAGCACCCGCCCACGCCCACGCCGGCCAGCACCCGGCCGGCGAGGATGAGGCCCAGGCCGCGCTCGGCGTTGGCGCCGAGCATCAGGCCGGCGCCGAGCATGAAGACGAGGGCAAAGAGGAAGAGGGTCTTGCGGCGACCGAGGGCGTAGCTGGAGTAGTAGGCGCCCAGGCTGCCGAAGAAGGCGCCCGCCTGGTAGACGGACACTATGTTTTGCTTGAGCAGCGCCAGCCGCGAGGGCGAGTACTCGGCAAACTTGAACTCGGACACAAACGACGGCAGCGCCAGCGTCGTGCCGATAAAGGCCGAGTCGTAGCCAATCATGCATGATGCAAAGGAGGCGGTCGCGGCGCAGACATAGACACGCCAGTTGTAGACGGCTTTTGGTGTCGGGCGGTCTTCTTTCAGCGCTAGGATGGTCATTGTGATGGGGTGGAGGAAAGGAGATGGGGTGAAGATGGATCGCTGCCGCGACTTCAAACTGCTAGAGAGTCATGGGAAGCTCCGGCCGCTTCAGAGATATATACTGCTTGATTGAATCACGGCTTGCTCAACGACAGGCATTGGAGTTTTCGTGGCGTCGCCGGGCTGGTTTTGGCCCATGTCGCGGGAGAAGGTGAATCCCCGAAAACGCTGGCTCGGTAGATCTATTTTGTGGCGTTTTCGCTAGCGGCCTGGAGAACAGTCCGGGGTAAATGCTCACCCGGACTCAGCTGCGACCTATGGCTTCTATTGGTTTTGCAATTGGCTGGTCAGCTCGGGGTTTTTCTACCACTGGCAGCGATTCCGCGTCGGAACGCGCATGCAGCTAGCCTCACGGGAAGACGTTTCGACCAGAATCATTCCCCCGCAATCGGCGACTGCAACGTTGGTATTCCGGTTTCCCCCAGATTATGGGCGGGCCGATGTGCTGCAGAGACCCGGATCAGTCTCAGACGCAGGACAAGTAAATGCGTATTAGATCAGATTAGATAGCTGAATGCTGCAGAAACCTTGGAGAGTGTTATCAATATTTCATGATGCAGAATGTTCAAATGCATGAATCGCTTGCTAATTCCAATGATATATAGAGAATAGTGCCCATAGCATCTAATCATGAGAGAACAGCACAGCATGTACCATCAGTGCGCCAGGTCACCCACGCTGTCGGGCGTCTTGCACCCGGGCGCAAATCCAAGGTTTGCCATGAATTGCGCGTCAAGTTCCACATTGTCAGTATAGTCGATGGAACCAAGCTCTTCCAGCATCGCATCGTAATCAATGGGCGTACAGAGCCCCGGATCCTGCAGCAGGCTGAGGTGCGGAGAGGCCTGCAAGTGGACGCTGGGGGTGTGAAGGGAAGGCGACTGCACGGTGCCCGCTGAATGGACAGGCACAGGATAAATGCTCGCGTACCCATCTGGACCTTCGGCGGAAAAAAGCTGGCTCTTGGAATGTTCATCCCTGCTGGCGGCGGCTCTCGAGCTGGACTCGTAGCTCGCAGCAAAGGGCTGCAGGGAGAATGTGCTCGGCATTTGCAAATGCGGAGTGTCTGTGATTCCATGCCCACCCGTGGTCATGTTCTCGCTGGACTGACCATTTTGCCATGGCGACCGAAGTCTTTTCAGCAACAACGACCACTTTGCACGGTCGCTCGGCCGCATGTCCTCAAAGTCAATGTGCCTCTCTATCGATTGCATGAAGTACGCCAACAGAGGCGGCGTTCCGCTCTCTCCGAAGTACTCAATGCTGAGCTCTACTATTTCTAGCAAGGTGAAGAGAAGCGACGCGCGATACCCTGAGACGAGAATGGAGCTTGCCAGAAAAGCCACCTGCAGCAGCAACGCCGACGGAATATGAGGCATGGACGCTCCAACGTTGAGTGAGCTGCAAAACAGCAGCTGCGGGTGCAACGACTGGACCAGGTCGTCGTTGTTTGTGATCAGCGCTCTGCCGTGCACGCTTCTGGTAGAGTATGTTGCCTCTCCTGTTCGTAAGCTGAATTCGAGAAGCTGATATAGTGTTAGGGACGGGTAGCTGGTAGCGGGCTGCGCCTTGGCGGCTGAGCCAAATCCAGGCAGCGGTCGCCAGGGCCCTGCAGCCTCGGGATAAAGAGAGAATAGTGCCGAACGATCACTGGTGTCAACGTTCAACGCCAACTGCGGTGGCTTTCCCAAGCAAATTGAGAGTAGCGTGTCTAGAATACAACATGCTGCCAGCTGTGGGCTTTTGACCAGCACGCGGCGTTCAACACCACCACTCTCACCCAAGTCGTGTTCTGTCAACAGAATCAGTCGTCCTGCACGGCCAGTAATGAGCCACGCTGCCATCCCATTTCCTTTTCCCATGAGGATCAATGCATGAAGGAGCATCGTGCAGACCATGGGACGCTCGTGATTGGAGTCGTCGTTGGGTATGAGACTTCTCGCCAAGTCGTACACTTCTTGCGGGGAGGCCGACCCGTCTTGTAGCGAGCGCCCAGAATTCACATCTTGAAATGCCCCAATTGCAAGGATCGCCCAAAGCTGCGCGTGACAAGCCATGGCATATGGGTCGCTTCCGGAAGTTATTTGCAGACCGTCGGGGGTATATAACATGGCGGCGAAATACACCTCTTCTTGCTGGACAATTGGTAGCCAGCAGTGGGTATATGTAAAGTAGATTTCCACCAAGTGGCGCCAAGAGGAAGGCAATTTGGGATATTGAATTGTCAGTGTCGCCGACGCCTGCGTCTGGGAAGGACCCGGAGGCACTCGAGTTTCTGGCTTGGCAAATGGTGGTACAGAAGTCATTCCGCCAGCGAGGCTGCCAAGATGGTGCTCGGCTCCTCCTGGAGAAGATTCGGAGTTTGAGTCATCCGATGATGTATCAACTCGAGCTGGCCTATCCTCGGAGAGGATCTTGTCGATGTCGTTGTATATGAGGCCGCCGATCCACTTCTTGTAGAGGCGATCACTCGTCTTCCCTTTGGAGACAAAGAGCTGGTCGGCGGCACTGCCATCGTTTTCAATGAAAAGCCGGTGAAGAGCCTCTTCGGCCTCGGGCGCTCGTGCGAATACCCAAGCCAGTGATAATTCCACTGCTCTCAAGTAGCCCGTCTTGATGCCGCGCTTTCTCAGCGCTGGAGTGTAGGAGCATGTGCGATTCACTGTGGTGCAAGTGCCGCACCGTGGTCTTTCACCGTCGCACCTCTCCCGAGCGGTTCTGCAGGCATCGCAGGCGAGGGACACGCGTTGTCGCTTCGGTGCGTGTGAGACATTGGCGGCTTTCATGTCTTCTGCCGCTGAGAGGCCTCGCGCGCGCCGGGGCATCCTCCGGCTCAGTGGCGATTGCTGGCATGCGGCCAGCCAGACAGGTTATTGCCTGCGCCCGGAAGAAGTAGAATTTGTCGTGAAACGGTTATCAGTTGGCAAGATATTTTTGTCCTCTGGGGAAGTAAAACGACGATGATGAACAGGGATTTTTTTTTCTCGGTTGCGTCAGTGTTGGGGATTCGCAATGCTACAGCAACTGATTGAACCGGCTGTTGCGCTCGGCGTGGGGAAATCGTGGGGTAATTATGCGGGGAAACCGTGGCCGGGTAAAGTCTTATCCAGGCAAGCGCAAACCTCCTCCGCTCGTCGGTCTCGAATTCAAGCCTCGCAAAGGTTCCGGACGCAACTACACTCGAAGGCAAAAAAAACGTCCTGCGCACCGATTTTGAAATCTGTCAAGACAATTGGCCAGTCATGCACCATCATAACCATGGCAGGTGTGAAGCGGCCGTTCGCCTCACTTTCAGAACCTGACGTGGTTGCAAGAACCAAGTCCAACTACAAATTAATTCATCATCAGCAAAAGGGCTCGTCTACCCCGCCAAGCCGAGCGGCGTCGCCAGATCTCGAACCTCTCTCCAACTCAGTGTCTGAATTTCGCCAAGATGCGACACTCGTGCTCGTTGGAGTGCGAGGGAGTGGCAAGTCTACCCTCGCCGTCATTGCGTCCACTGCGCTGAGCAGAACTGTGATTGATCTCGAAGCTGCATTTCAACGCGCCAACGGCATCACTTCGTCGTCTTACCGTAAGTCGCATGGCACCGAGAGCTGTCAGCAGCAGCAAGCTGAGATCCTGGGCAACTTGCTAAAGAAGAATCCAACCGGGCGCATACTCGTCTGCTCGTGGATGGGCCGCCATGTGCAACTATTACTGCGAAACTTTGCTAGCACCAATCCAGTGGTTCACATTTCTCGAGATGCATCGGCGATTAAGTCCCACCTGAACCTAGACAATGAGCGAAAGGTCGAGAGTCTTATCACCGTGGCCACAATCTTCTTTCGCACTTGCACCAACCTCGAATTCTACAACATCACCGAGCAGTCGCCTCACATTGTGGAGGCGTCATCGCCTGACGACGTCTTCATCCCGTCACTAGCGCTGAAACACGCCGAAAAGCATTTTACAAAGTTTCTGTCGTTGGTGTATCCTGTTGGCACCATTCCCTTTGTTGACTCGGCGTTCCCACTGGCATCTATACCGCTTGAAGAGCGTCAGTTTACTTATATCATACCACTGCCCATCAATCACATCTTGAGCAGAAAGTTCGACATTGAGGAAGCCGTGTGCGGCGCAGATGCTGTGGAAGTGACGATTGACTTTGCCAAACCCGACGCTTCAGGCGATTCCCGTACTACCAACTCCACCCTCGCAGCGGACATCACAAAGGCCGTGGCCATCGTTAGAAGAACCACCGTTTTGCCAATTATATGTCATCTGAGAGTCGGAGAAGCCGCTGAACCGGCTGCCTGGGGGACTTATAGGCAGTTAATGGCCCATGTCCTCAAACTTGCGCCGGAAATGGTCACGATAGACTTGCGTCTAGAAAGCGACGATATGCGGACTCTTCTCAAAGGCCGGCGGCGCTCCAGGGTGGTCGGCTGCCGAGAGACGACTGTGTCTTCGGAGGCATGGAGCAGCCATTACTGGAAAGCTTTATATGGTAAAGCTGTTGGCGTCTGCTGTGACAGTGCTCGATTCAGCCGGCCTGCTTCGTCGGTCCAAGATAACGTGGAAGTGGCGCACTTCCGGGCAACGCTAGCTATGCTCCCGGACCGAAAGATACCAGTCGCCGCGTACAACTCGGGACCTCTTGGGCGAACTTCGGCATGTTTCAATTCTAGTCTGACGGCAGCCTCAGCGGCGGCAATTTCTGAAATGCCGTATGGGACCGACGACAACACAGCTGTAACACCGATGCAAGCCACAAAGGCTCTGTTCGCATCTTTTGTCTATGAGCCGATGAAGCTATATGTATTTGGAGCCAAGGTGGACTACAGCATGTCGCCGATCATGCACAACTCGGCCCTCATTAGCTACGGAATGCCTCACGAGTACCGGCCACACTCCTGCAGCTCATTGAGCAGCATCCAGCATCTCATTCGGGCTCCCTGTTTCGGTGGAGCATCAGTCGGCCTACCGTTCAAAGTGGAAGCCATATCTCTCACAGACTCTTTGAGCCGCCACGCTCGCGCAATTGGCGCGGTGAATACACTGATTCCAATTCGACATCTCAACGACGACGGCTCGGTCCCCAGAGGTTCGGCATTATTCAACAACATGAATCGTACTGGAAAGGTTCGGGCCTTTTACGGTGAAAATACCGACTGGGTTGGAATCAAAGCCTGCATCCAGAGTGGTCTGTCACCCGCGAATGCCGTGCGCCCAACGACGTGCGGTGTGATAATAGGCGCGGGCGGCATGGCGCGGGCAGCAATTTACGCCATGCTGCAGATTGGCGTGCGCAACATTGTCGTCTGCAATCGCACACTGGCAAACGCGGAAAAGGTGGTGGCGCATTTTCAAAACCTGTTTGAAAAAGACACGGATCTGCTCATCAACGGCACCGAGGTTCGATTCCACATCTTGAAGACGCGGGACGACCCGTGGCCGGCAGACTACAGGGCGCCGACTATTCTCATATCTTGCATCCCTACGCATCAAATCGGCGACGAACCCGCGCCCAGCTTCACGGCGCCGGAGCCGTGGCTAGCGAGCCCAACAGGCGGCGTCGTGTTTGAGCTCGGCTACAAGACGCTGGACACGCCTCTGCTGCAGCAAGCGAGGATGGCGGCGTCCAAGGGGTGGGTTGCCATGGACGGCCTCGACCTACTACCAGAACAAGGATTTGCGCAGTTTGAGCTGTTCACTGGCAGACGCGCCCCGAGGGGTCTCATGAGGCGTGCCTTGTTTCAACATTACAAGGATGAGAGCGGAAGCCCGTTTATACCAGGTTTGCGGCGGAGGATGCAAATGATGGCGCGGTAGTCGATATAGTACATCATGGAATATTCAAAAAAAAAAAATTAAGACAGGTCACCAGAAACTTGTAAATATGTCGGCCATTTCTTTCAAAGGCAAGGGCCCAATCGAGGAGCACTCTGCTTTGGATCGCCAACTTGCAGACTCTGGCCTTGAGCAGAGCTACTTCAATCTAGTACTCACCGCTGTATAAATTGCCAAGCCGAAATATAGCATATTCCAAATCAGTAAATCAGCCCAGCATGTAGGTGCGACTGGCCTGTAGCGGCCCATTCGGGGGACCTGCAGACGCTGTTGCCGCTAGAGCCTGCGCCCGTTGGAGCCGAAACAACGCCGTTGGGCCATCGGCATCCTGCCTAATTACACCATGCCTGCTTTTGCAGGTCAACAAGTCATCACCGTCTTTTAGCGCTCGCAAGGCAAATTCTCCTCCGATCCACCATCTGCGGCCTGTTGCAAGGCCGTGTCATTGCTCATTGTTGTAGCCAAGGAAAAGGCTCCAACAGCGCAGGCTCAGCCTCAGTGGGCTGCTCCAGCGACCTTGCTTGGCCAGCCTCGTTGGAATCAAGAGCACCCCTGGCACATGCGGTGTGCAACCAGTGGCTGGTGTTGGTTTGCCACTTCATCATCCTCGTTTCCGCACTCCAACCTCTATTCTTATCCCAACATCCGTCACGGCGGATTGGGGTTGCGATAGTCCCGTCGAAGCAATTCTCGAGCACCGGGACCGACAAGCTCCGACCAGCAAACCATTATGCACCTACCAGCTTGGTCCCCGCGCCATGCAACGGCTTACGCGGAAGGCCTCTTGCGGGCCCGAGAGCTGGTCCGACGAGATGCATCCAGCGCTGCGGTACGACATGTCTTTTACCCTGAGCAGCAAGAGGCGCCCGCGGAGGGGAGCATTCATCGGCTGCAATAGCCGGACCACGCAAGCTCTTTACTGACAAAAGATGTATAGATTGCCATCGGCGGCTTTTTGGGCCTCTTTCTCGTCGTTGCTGTCCTCACAATCGCAATGACTTGGCACACCAAACGACAGGCCCGACAGAAATCGCGCACGCAAGGATACGAATCGACAACGACCGCCGACACGACCGAGCTGGCGTCGGCCACCCCCGGGATCGCCGCGCCGCAACCAGCCCAGACGGCCGGCGGCAGCAGCAGCAACGGCGTGGACCGCAACACCTCTGTCCGCTCCGTCATGACGCTGCCGGCGTACCGGGCCGAGGCCTCGACCAACGAGCAGGTGCTGGGCCGCGCGGGCGATCGCGACGGCGTCGACGTCATCGTCGACCTGCCGACCGAGGAGCGCGAGGAGGCGCTCCGCGACGAGGAGATGGAGGCGCTGTACCAGATCCGCCACGTGCGGCGGCAGCAGATTGTCGAGCGCGAGCGGCGGCGGGTCGAGCGCGAGGCGGCGCGCGCGCGCAACGACGCGGCGGCGCTGGCCGACATCCGGG
>JAPFRW010000082.1:0-86867 GCA_030778065.1 Akanthomyces uredinophilus | reverse complement strand
GAAAGTGGGTGGCCGACGTTAACTAGAGAATTTTTGATTAAATTGTCGGGAGATGTTTTTTTTAAAAAAAAAAAAAAAAAAAAAAGCATTAGCTCCTGCCGTTGAGTCATAATGTAAAGTAGAGTAGTTTTACCTTTTTTATCCTGCGAGGCAGAGGCCATCCATTCCTTATCTAGCAAGGCCATCAGCAACCGTACTCTACTCCGGCACAGTCCCCGCAGTGAGCGCACTGTGCGTGCACTCCCCCAACTACTCCGTCCGGGTTGCGCCTCCATCATCTCACGCCGACCGACAATCCTCTCGACAGTCCGCCTCGTCCCCCATCAAAGATGAGAGCGAAAGCGGCCAACCAACCAACCCTCGCAACGACGCCCTTGTTCCGCTGAATGGCGGTTGTTTTTGGCGCTTGGAATCTTAAAGTGAATGCGAAACTCGATTGCCAAAGATAGGCTACTTTTGGTCGATTTCTATGGTACAGATTTCTGAAGCGGCCGCCGCGACGACTTTTGGGCGTCTGATGGTGGGCAATTGATGCCATGCATCATGAAATGTTTTGGTCTTTTTTTTTCTCTTGTCAGAGGAAAAAAGTCGTCCGCCTCCACACTGACGATGGTGGGGCACAGGTTTTTTTTTTCTGCCTTTCCTAGTGCTGTGCCTCTTCAGCCCGGACCCCGAGCAAGTTGTTCGTAAAGTAAGAAAATCTCCAAAATTGTTGGCATCAATCAATGTAGTCATCTTCATCAAGAAGACAATGTATTTTACCTAATCCATCTATGGGTGAAGCTCAATGGTCCAGGACGTGACAGCCCGTAATACAAGACATCTCTGCTGCCCCCCCTCCGGAAACCCGCCCGCATCTGAGATGAGAAAAGCAGATCCTGGGCTGTGCTTCCAACTTTCCAAGTCGCGCACACACACACACACACCGGGACTAGGCACGGGTCATGACTGCATAAACTATTGTTGATTGCGAGGCGCATACGGACACCTTGCATGCGTACATGCCAACCGCAGCTACCCGTACCCTTGTTCCCTATGCGTCAGCGGCACGCAAGCCTGGGCGGGCAAGCAAGCCAGTCAACTGCTGCTGACCTGCATCAGACACCTCTTTCCTCCCGTGTCTCCCAAAAGGGCAGTAGACGTGAGAGAGAGTCGTCACGCGGACGGGGCCTGTTCACACCACCACACCGCGATGCCGGACCCAGCCAGCCACGCACTCTTTCTCGAGTCGCTCGCTGGCTGGCTGGCTGGCACCTTTTTTTTTTCTGCTGAACCGTTTGGTCCGAGAGACCTGGTTGGCTGAAGTGCCACATACGGCCGAAGCCACATGACACCCTCTAGCTCGGCGCTTGCGACGAGGCAAAAGCTTCTGGGACCGCTCATTTGTTTTTGTTGTGCTCTGGCATGTCTTCTTGTCCTGGCCAATGACGGATGTGTTTATATTTCCTTGGAAAGTAATGTGCAAGTCGGTGTACTTGGAAAGTCTGTATGCTGTACAGGAACAAAGACAGCGCGGCCCAGCATACCTCTGATTGTTGTCTGCAGTCCCGTCAAACCAGTGTCTGTGGTCAATATCGGTGTAAATATTCAAGTGCACATAGCGTGCAAAGCCTTTTGATCACCCCTTATTAGTACCCAGCTTTGGGGACTTACTTTCGTGCGCATTGCTCCTGCCTCACCATTAATATCCTCACCTCAGGTATAGGGTAGTTAAAGCTCCAGAGCGACACGACACGCCAAGGTAGCATCACGGTACAACGCAGCACATCTACACATATGCACTTTTTTCTATTCCAAATAAATCGCAAGCTCGTCTAAACCAGCTGTATAAATACTCCGGCACGACCACGCGACGTCAGTCGTCCATGCTCTTAAGGAATGTACTCGAGGACAGTAACCTCGACGTCTATATTATCTCCAGGAAACGCAACATAAAAAGACAACGGGGCTTGAAAAAAATACCGCTCATATAATCCGCATCTAGCTTGTGTCTTTGTGCAGCACAACATGAGCAAAAATAAACAGATCGCAAACAAGACCGAAAGAAAAATAATTGCCCATCTCTACCTCACGACTCGTTTTTCCGCCACAGCTTCATCGTGTCATGTTTTTTTCAACCGGTTTGTTTCCAGGTCTCACAGGTGTTCTTTTGGCGAAGGACGTGGCTGAACCATAACCGCTGTTGTGTCAGTAAAGAATCGCAAAAAAGAGAAAAGAAACCCTAGCTGTATCATCAGCAACTGTCACGGTACCTCGACCATGCTGTCACATACCAGCAACTCCAAAACTCAATGAAAAGGTCCTTATCCAAGAAGCGTCTAGACTGGGGCGTTGTTGAACAGGTAAGAGACGGACTCGCCGTTGTGAGTTCGGCGGATGGCCTGCGATAGTCAGCAATGGTCGGCGAGTTTGAGCTTGGGCAACGTACCTCGGCAAGAGTGCCAGACACGTCAATGACCTTGAGCTTGGGACAGCGCTCAGCCTTGTCGCCGACTACAAAAGTTAGAGTTTGGCTCATTCACGGACGATTCAACATCAGCTACTTACGAGGAACAGCTATGATAGGTTAGCACTGATCAGCTCATCTCAGTCCTGGGACGACTTACTGTTGGTCACGACAACGCCAGAAAGGCAAGACTGGTTAATAATCTCGATGGCCTTGCCGCTCAGAATACCGTGAGTGACAATGGCGTAGACCTCCTTGGCGCCGTGCTCGTTAAGGGTGGCAGCAGCCTTGGCCAGCTACACGGAGTGTTAGCACGACGGGCGTCGTCTGACTAATTATGAGCACGTACAGTTCCGCAGGTATCGGCCATGTCGTCGACGAGAATGGCCGTCTTGTCCTCGACATCTCCGACGAGGACCATGCGACCGACGACATTGGGGCGTGGGCGCTCCTTGTGGATCAGGGCAAAGGCCGTGTTGAGACGGTCAGCAATCGAGGTGGCGCGTTTCGCGCCACCCGCGTCGGGCGACACAATCACGCAGTTGTCGACCTGCAGGTTCTCGCTGATCCAACGCAGCACCGACGGCTCGGCGTACAGGTTGTCCACGGGGACATTGAAGAAGCCCTGGATCTGCGAGGCGTGGAGATCCATGGTGATGACGTGGTTCTACAGACACACCCGGGGTTAGCCGTCCGGCTTTCCTTTCTTCAATGCTTTACGACGAGACAACGGAAAACTTACGCAGCCAGATACTTGAAGCATGTTGGCAATCAGCTTGGCGCTGATGGGGGCGCGCGACTTGTCCTTCTTATCCTGGCGCGCGTAGGGAAAGTTGGGAATGACGGCCGTGATGCGGCGCGCCGAGGCGGTGCGGCAGGCGTGAATCATGATGAGGAGCTCCATAAGCCCGTCATTGACGTCGCCGGGGGCCGTCGACTGCAGGATGAAGACATCCTCGTCTCGCACCGACTCACCAATCGAAACACTTGTCTCTTGGTTGGAGTAGTTGAGACTCATGGTGTTGGCAATCTCAATGCCAAGGCTGCAGGGTGTAGCGCGTTAGCCATCCGCTCTCTCTCTCTGGCGTAAGCTGGATCATGCGTGTGCGTTCTGGGGTAGGCAGAAGAGGCTGATGGTTGCATGTGCCTGCTCATGGTCATGGTGCATCGATGCGCCCTTTGCGGCATGGCATCAAGAGCAACCACAATACACGTACCGCTTGGCCACCTGCTGGCTGAGCTGCGGGTGGGAGGTGCCCGAAATAAGCTTAATCTCGTTGGCCATTTGGTCCAGCATGATATCGGTGTTGCTTTGAGACGGCTATCTCTCTTTTTTGTCTTGCTCGGTCTGGCGGGGCGCAGGGATTTTTTTCCCTCTCACGTCGCGGCTCGGTAACGGAACCGGATTGAGGTGGTATGCTAATGCAACTAGGGAGCAAGTGATGGCGCACTATTGGCTCGTGTGGACAAGCTCGGTAGAAGAAGCAGATGCAGCCTTGCTCAGCCCTGTAGATGCTAATTGACGATTGCGAGGATGCGTGGCGATATAATATACTGAGAGCGCACGTCAAGAGTAAGAGTTTTGCCGCATCCGATGTTTGCAAGGCGGGCCGTGGACCCCGTACCGAGTCTACGCCAGCAGCGCCCGTAGCCGACCGTACAGTGGTCGTACAGTGGCTTGGGCCGGGTTGCTTCAGTGGTTCACCACCCAGGCCGGGCAGCCCATTGCCGCTGGAGGGTCACGTGCCGCACATGTGCAGGCCAAGCTTGCAGCGGTAGGGAACATTGTTGCAAACTCGAAACAACGCCGATAGATGCATTGATCTCTGCATGTTCGAGTAAACAAAATCACACATTCAGTGTATCTGTAATATGCCCTAACTAGTGAAATAGTGTAGCCCCCATTGGCGCGCCACTACAGACGTGGCGGCCTCGAGAACACAAGCTGTCCGCCTCGACGCCCATGTCGCACAAAGGTTAAAGCCAACCTACTTCCAACACTGGCGTCAACATGCCCAAAACCTGTCTCTGCCTGACAAAGTCACTAGGGCACACAAATCAGCCCGAGCGCCTCTTTGACTACAAAACCAGGGCCTCGCCGACATGTGAGAGCTAAAACTGCATGTCTCAGATGCCATCGTCGACCCCCAGCAGCAGCGCTATCCACCGTCACCGCCGCCAACAGTTCGCCAAACTAACCGTTTTGTGACTCATGCCTCCTATTCTCCGGAGAAAATAAGCATCATGGAGACAGATTCCGATTCGCCGACGACGCCGGAGCTACCTCTTCCCTCTCAATCCGTGCTGTTCGATGAGCAGTCTGTGCCACCCAAGCTGCACCTGCTCATCATCGCCACAGGGCCCCGCGATACCTCTTGGGCTCATGCGCTCATTGTACGCTTGTCAAAGAACCCCAACATTGAAATGCGCGCTGTTGTCGACGATGTTGTACCTCGCATGACCCAGACCATCATTGCTATGCAAAACATGAGCTTTGCGGTCGGTGCCCCAGACCGGCCGGAAGATGTCGAGTTTTATCGACATCAGGCATTTAACCTAGTAGAATGGGCCCATATTCTCATATGCTTACCCCTCGACGCTGACGGCATTGCCAAGATGCTTGCGGGAATCTCGGATACTTTGATTGGCGAGGTACTGCGAGGTTGGAGCTCGCACAAGAGCATCGTGTTGGTGCCAGGTATGAGCAAGCCAATGTGGTCCAACAACACCACCAGAGAGCATCTAGACAAGCTCCGGGAATCCGAAAAATGGATACAGGTTCTTGAACCGATATTGTGGCACTATGAAAAGATGTCCAATGCGAAACGCGTCCCTAGCTGGAACTCTTTCCATCAGCTGCTGCGAATCATACAAAATCGTGCCAATCTACTGGGACTAGGCCGTGACACTGGGGTAATTACACCAAGCATCTCGTTGCGCTTCAAAGAAGGAGCTCAGCTCCCGCAGCTCCCATCCGAAGTTTGGACCCTGATTCTGGAACATGCGAACGACTGGGAGCTAGCACAGGCGCTGGGCATTTACACGTCACTGCCGCGGCCTCGGGCCTGGGTGCTGTCTCCCAAGGATGAACTGGATCACGTCAGAGTATACGAGCACGAGCTAGAAAAGACTGCTCTGACCGGCACCAGTTCAGAGATATGCAAAAAACTGTCTGAAGCACCAGGCGAATACAACAACCTGTCCGCACTCCTCATCAAGGTACTGCTGAGGTTCGGGCATACAGAAACACTCGATTATGTTGAGTCCAACAGACCCGAGATGTTTATAGCCCTTGACGGCACCACGATCCCTACCAAAGTGTCGTCATTTTTTCCGTGCACCAAGATGCTCCATTACTGGAAGCACAGCAAATGGTTTGCTGATAGGCACATGTACGACGCTGAAGCGGTCGATGGAGCATCCAGATACGGCCATGTGGAAATGCTTGATTGGTGGTGGCGGCAGTCCGGAATGCCACTGCGATACACTGAAACATCATTGGAGCAAGCTAGCGCCAATGGACACATTGCCGTTCTACAATGGTGGCAGGATGCAGCTTTGCAAGATGAGGCTGTCGTTCTGCGCCCTGGGCGTGCTCTGCTATGGGCTGCCCAGCACGGACGGGCGGACGTGCTGCAATGGTGGCACTCGTCCAACGTAGCCGCCTCCTATGCAGACAATGTGATCAACCTGGCCTGTCAAAATGGGCATGTCAGTGTGCTCGAGGTCTGGCGCACGGCAAAGGGCGACGGTGGGATATACGTGGACGAGGTGGATGTCATGACGGCAACAGCGTATGGCCATGCGCCGGTGCTGGAGTGGCTTCGCGGCTTTTCTCGCGGACTCCTACCTGGCATGAGCGACTGCGCCCAGCCCATTGAGTTTCAAGTCTGTGATATTCAAGCCTGTCTGCAGCGTAATTCGAGAGAGCAGAGAAGAGTCCGCGCGTGGTGGGCGAAGAATGGCATAAGACCCGCCGCGACGGCCGACGAACGAGAGACAGAGATTGTGCGGCTGTAAGTGATGAAGCTGCGTAGGCGGAAGATATATCATGGAGCGGCGCAACGGACGTGGTCAGGTTCAAGATGCATAAGACAGCCTATGTTAGTATCGGGTTATACAAGTAGATTAGCCACGTTTATAATTTAGCTCGCATATGATGGGCTGACAATGTAATCCATAATTGAGGAACCCGTTCCCACCTGCTCAACGTTTGCAGTGGAGGCCGTCGCACTACCGGCCTCGTAATATCCAAAAACAAAATGCTTGTTATTGGAAGAACATCACGCCCCCTTATTATGGCGAGCCACGCTTTGTGGCACAGGCAGTTCGGAGCATCACGCTGGTAGCCGGCTCGGCATAGTAAGTTCCGCTTTGGAAGAAGGCCTGATCCTGGCAAGGGATGGCTTGCCAAGACACGAACTCAAATTCGGTCTAGACGTCTTCCTTTCTTGAAAAAGCCAAAGGCGGCTGTCGAGAGATTCCACGAATCCCGCTCGAAAGGGAGCCAAAAGCCGGCAGACACGAAATCCAGGGTTCTCACAAGGATGGATGAAGGAGTGGCCTTTCCTTGTTTCGCCTACAGATGACAAGGGTCTCCCTTCTCCATTCTAATACGATGCTTTACAGGTTGACTGGCAAACTGGCGACACGGACAAAAAGAAAAAAGGGGCGGACCCCAGCGACAGAACTGAAAACTGAGTCAATCTAGGTGCGCTGTCAGTCGTGGGAATAAAGTTTGTTTGTGTCTCATTTCATCCATGTTTGTCTCTAATAAAAGCAAGCGCGAAACGCTGTTTCTCTTTATGGAGATGGGTTGGCTTTGTTGCTTCCTATGTTGTGATGGTTGCGACAGGCTTGCATGAACAGGAACCAACGCGGCTCTGTTTTGCGTGCTGACATGCTTTGTGGGCAAAGAAGACCGTTTTGGGAATCGGCTTTGATTATACCACGTTCTTAGTTTCTTCATGGTATTCTTGGCGGTGCCGTCATCCTTGGAGCTTAGTTGCCCATCTATATTACTATTGGCACCGGGCGGGCCTGGCGTTTCTCCCCCACACTTCATTTTAATATCCGGCTCTTTTCAACGTGTTCTGCTCGGTATAAGCGGTATTAAGGCCAGGGATTGCTTGTGTTCCTGCAGGGCGAGGGGGAAGCAAGGACCGGGGTTTCGTCCAGGGAAAGGAAATGGAAAATGGCGTCTTCTTTCATCGCTGATGGAATCACGGGTTCCTTGCCCTACAGGGTTTCCTGGGGCGGGATGACGTGGAAATCTGGCCATTGTGAGCGTCACATAGGTTTTCTGGTTGATAACTTTTGATCCGAGCAACTGTGATAGGTAAGACAGACCACCAAGCAAAGTTTTTACTCACGAGGGCGGTGAACAATCATGGCTTTGCTTTTTTGACAGACGCCTCCGGAGCACGACGCCCGCTGCCGCAAACGGGAAAAAGTTTTTGATTGTTGGGCTGGACCCCTGGACGCAAAAGGCTTGGGAGTGTCTGTCGGCCGAGTAGTAGTTGCAGCGCAGCGCAATGGCCCGCTGCTAATGAGATACCGCAACGGCTGGGGACGCGCTTGGCCTGACTGAGCATTTGTTGCCGTCTATACGAAGCCAACTCTGGCTCTGCTGGTGAACTTGGCGACCTGATATTACTCGTGCTAGTTGGTTAGTGCCTTGGGCGTGAGTAGGCCGTCCCTCTTGGGCGCGGATCGGCAGCTGGCAGGCGCCATTTTCAGCAGCAGCAAGATCGCTGTAATTGTAATTGCACAGCCCGTTTCTGCCGTGACGCATGCCCCGTAACTTTTAGTCTGCACCGTGTTCTCTGGCAGCTGGCAGATGCACTTGACGGCCCGGCAGCACCGAATCTCGTCCAGAACAAACGCAATTGCCGAGAAGCCCCTTTTCCTCCTTCAAATTCAGTTCCTCTCTTGCCGCGATGGCCTCCATTTGTTCCCCTTCTGCACCGCCAAAGTCAAACGTCTGCCAGCATGCGACCCTTGCCCGCTCCAAATGAACGAGTCTTGCCCACAAGCTTCTGGGATGGGGCATTAGGCCTAAAATAAGACGAGCTAACAAAACGAAGCCAATTCGCTAACTAACTAGTTAGTTAGCGCTTCTCCAACGCCCGTCATTTCCCAGCTGCCTCTTCTTCTGTTGTCCCTTCGCAGCTCACCCCAAGAACGGCCTGCCCCGGTTTTAAAGCGACCCGTGCTTTGCTTTTTTTCTCTCTCGTGCCTGGAGCTGACCATTGTTCGAGACGGGAGGGACGATGACCTGTGTGGGTGGGTGGTCTTGTGCTGGGCATTGTGCCGTCTCGCCGCCAGCCCAGCGCTCTTTTTTTTGGGGGCCGAATTCTCATCATTTTCGAGAAGGAAATTGTATGCTGTCGTCAATGATGGAAGGCCCCCATCGTCTCGAGCTGCTTGTCATGACGACAACAAGTCCATCGCGCGCTCCTTTGAAAAGACCAGTCTGCGCGCGCTCTCTCGCAGATCTGGCCCACACGCCATATCCGCAAAACTCCGGACGATGGGTGTCTGACCTGGCCACCCCTGGGTCGGGCGCCGCTGGAGCACACGCAGGGACAGGCCAGGGCCTGCCCGCCGGGTCTGATGATGGCTGGCTGGGCGTCCGCGGAACGAGCCTTCATCTGTTCTTCTATTTGGGTTTCCAAGCTCCGCACCGCCCCTTCAAGTCGACCACGACAACGGACTCTTGGCGGTCAGCCTAATAACACGCTCACCCGCCTCTGCCAGTCGGCTAGTTCGCACAAATGCGCAATGATAACCCGCACCACCAGCTGGGACACCAAAGACGGCCGGACTCCCCTAAAAGACTAACTAATTAAGACCAGTACTGCCGCCTTTGCAGACCCGCCTGATCGGCCAGCCGCATGCTCAACTTTGTACGCTAAATTGCTGGTGGAGACTGTTCGCTCTTGGTGTCGGCCCTGTTCCTGACCCTTTTTCGAATTTCGCTGGCATCTCTGCTTGCGCTCCTTTTTCCTTGTTGCTGGTGTCCTCGGATCTGTCATAACTAGCTTGATCCCGCTGCTTTGTGCATTTGCAGTCCGCGCCGCTGCATATATCAACGCGCTCGCCATAGCGCCTCTGCAGACGGCGTTGGCGGTGACCACGACGTTGCAGGTGCGCCACTCACTCACACGGCTTTGAGGCTGGATGATTCAGCCTTGACCCCTCCCCCAGAACGACGTCGCATTCTCGTTCGCGGCTCACTTCGCACGAGTTGAACTTCCACCAGATCTTGTGGCTTATGTTCTTCATCCTACTGGTATAATCGACACCCGCCCTGCGAACTCGCCGTTGGCGTCGTCCAACTTCTGCTGGCCACGGCCGTCGCGCCTTCAAAGTTGCTCCTACCCTCGGCAGGATGGCTCGCTTTACGTTTGCAAAAGGTCGCAAGAAACCCCCCCCTCAGCTCGTCCTCGCTGAGCCTATGAGCAAAGCCCACAAGATTCTTGGCTCAACACCGATTAGCATAGATTCTGCCACACCATGGGACGACGCCTCGTCGGGATTCAGTGGCGGCACCGGCAACAGCACCGCAACCAGCTATGCCAGCACGGAAGACGACTATTCCGATCACCATGTAGCAATAGCACCCTCAGAAGACGAATGGAGCAACAATGCGGATATGTTGCCTGCCATAATCGAGTCTAGGGGTCTCGACAGCGACAGCGAACGTGGTATGAGTGACATGACCCACAGCCTGCGAAAGACGCAGTCCTCTTCTACAATCAGATCATGGTACGACAAATCGAAACAGCCGTTGCCTGCTCTTCCGCAAACCTCTGCTCCGACCATGGCGAATGGCGTACCGTCCAAGATCCACAAGATGCTCGATCTGCAAAGCAACCCAATTGGCCCCCAAGTGAAGAAGAAGCCGCCCATGCTCGATTTTTCCAATCTTCGCAGTGCGTCTCGCTTGTCACGCAAGGTCTCGCATGGTCAGTTGCGCACCGATGGAACTGTTTCGAACGACATCGAAAGCTCCCTCAAGTCTCCCTCCATCATGTCTCTGATGACACCCACCAGCAAGACTCGAAAGATTCAAAAGCGCAACACAAAGGATAACATGCTATCCCCAGCTCTCGAAGAAGGACAGCGCCCACACACGACTGGCGCAATGCGCCGCGGAAGCTCAACAAGGGAGGCTCCGTCTCTATATGATCATTACGAGCAGATGAGTCTGCGACAGATGACGCAAGAGGCAGAAACACAGGAAGACGAATTCCGAGATAGCGAGGAAATCAAGGAGGAGGCTGAACCAGAAGATGATGATGATGAGCCGGGGGCAGGACAAGATCTGCAATGGCTTCACGACGTTCTACCAACACCTTCACAAACAGCATTCATAACGGCACTGACACCCGCGGCAGCTCGCGGCAGGTCCAACAGCACAGCAAGCAAGGTCACCGCAAACACTAAGCGATCGAAGAACCTTGATAGTACTGACCTCCAAGAGACAAGCATGTTGATGCTATCGTCTGACTCGGAGCCAGAGGACGAACCTGCGCCTCTACCGCAGTCTCAGACCACCAGCCCGAGACGCCGCCCGTCAATCTCTAGTGTCTCGCCTCGCACTGCATCACGCGCACAATCCTCCAGAGCCTCTTCACAAGCCTCAGACTATAGACCAACTCGCCACTCGAAAAGAACCAGTTTTGCACCTGCCAACACGTACATTACCATCCCGAATAGCAGCAGGCTGAGTACCGATACCGCAATCCAGATAGGAATCGACTCAAGGTCAAGCACACCTTATACCGATGCAGCCTCATGTCGCACGTCGTTATTATCTGACATCTCGAGCGCTTCGGCTCTGCATCCCAGCGGCAGCCACATCCAGGAAGCACGAGCGGTGACTATGCTGGCTGGGCGACGGCCATCTCGCGTCGAATGTGGCGAAGAAAACAGCCCTGATACATTTTCATCTTCGGACAGCTTGCCTTCGGCTGGTAGAAGGGTTCCCAGTTTGGGACAGACGCATCCAGAGGAACTTACGCCCCCTCTCAGCCCCACCTCTGTTGACTTCTATATACGCTCTGCCAGATCATCAATTGATGGCCCTGGTAGCCACAATCGATACATGGCCGTCACTAGGCAAGAAGAGATGTTGCTCTCTGCTTTGAGAAACAAGAAACAACACAGCAAAGAGCAGTCTGCCCAAATGTCTCAGCAGCCAACTCAACGTTACAACATTGATGCGGCAGCGGAAAGAAGCACAACAGGTGAGGGTGAAGAAGAAGGCAAAAGAGAGAAAGAGGAAACAGAAGAGGAAAGCGAGGCCGACAGCATCTTGGAGACGGGAAATCTCGCAGCCGAAGCCATGTTTGATTTTGGCTTTCCTGCTCCGCCGACTGCTCGAAAGCAGTCATTTTTTGAGAATGCCATTACCACGTCTGCCAGCATCAGCAGCTTTGCTTCTACAACGACAACCGATAAGCTTTCCGAGTCAAGTATTGCAGAGACTGAGAGTATACTGGACTTACGCCAGGCATCGCTGACACCTGCGCCTGCTCAGATGCCCCTCAAAAGCATATTGAAAAAGTCCACATTTGATCGCGGAGACGCGGAGCAAGAGGATGTGATTCTGTACCTGGAGGACCCTGAGCCAAGTCCAGATATGACAGACTTTTCAGAGTTTGGCTATCTTGCTATGCCGTCCTTGCAGAGCGAACATCCTGAAATCTCTCTGCACTCGAGCTTGCCCGTTGGCGATACAATAATGCAAGCATCTTCTTCCTCTCCCAAGTCCAGTTTAGACGGCAAACGCGTGGACCGTGCCTATCCCAGCGCAATGGCTTCCGTCCCAGAAGATGGCGAATTGGAGTATGACGAAAACGACGTTCCGCGACCAGATAGCCCCATCTCCCCCGATGCATTCCCTGCCGTGCCACAAGTACGGACTACGTTGAGCAGCATGGCCCGACTGAGCGCGGTTGGCTCATCCCCGATGATGGCCGAACCTGGATGGTGGGGTGACGACGACTAAGCAATTCATTCTCGGCCTTGCTATATATATTACTGCTACATATTCCACGACTATACGACATTTCATGATGGATTCGGACATAGACTTTCCCAAGCTTTCTTTCTGGATACCTTTGCACATATACATTTGTCTCTACAGCCTTCGTGGATCGTGGCGCTCCGCGTTCTGCCACATCAATCATTCTACTTTTTTTTTATTGTTTCTCGTACGAGAATAACAAACCTCGCGACAGTTTCGAGTATTTCCTGATATTTATGCGGTCCAAATATACCCGCCTTGCCGTCTTTTGCGACGCCAGTTATTGCATTAGTTTAATTTTAGTAGCGAACCATTCACTACCGTCAAATAATACTAATATCGACTGGCCTATTGGTCAAGTTTGACTCCTAATCTCTGACGACTTCACTTAAGTATGAATCAAAATGAGCGGCGGATGAGATCGCCGAGCGAGCTAACGGGGCGGGAACTTAGACCACTGTGCCACTGCACCAAGATCCGACTGGTGGGCGTTGGACGTGAACCACGTCCTACATGTGCGCGTCGAAGTCAGCATTTGAGGCCGCAAGCATGGCGAAAAAATGTACCTGACGTGAGATAATTTTCTATGCATTAGTTATATGTATCACCTACCAAATTACCGACCATGGAGGACTGGGCGCACGATAGCTCCGACGACGCGTCGTCGATCCCTCACTTCCAGCTCAACGCCGTCACCGAGGCCGTTCTTGCCGAACTCGACCCTACAGCCACCGCGACACAGGGTCAGCGGGTTGTCCACCGACAGCGAGCTCTTTCAGGCCGTCATGAGGCGCAGTCGCGAGGCGATGTATCGTCAGAAGTGAGGAGTGATGGCAAGGACACGCCTGCCGTAGGCGGCGACTCGGTAGCGCTAGGGCCGGGATTCGCGGCGATGGGAAGGCCGCCGAGGAGACCGAGGAAGCATGCCGACTCCGAATTAAATTGTGATGCTTTTGGCGTCCGAGAGAAGGCTGATGAGGGTGGTTGCGAAGCGGCAGGGCGCAAGACGCCGCATCGTTGGGTTGCAGGCAGCGCGGAACACCATCTGGAGATGAGGTCCCTCCGTCGCGAGAATGATCCAAAGCCGGCTACAGTAGAGATGGAGTCTTTGAGGACAAGCGAATCCGAACTACCGTTGCGCAGGGTTCGGATATCGCCGCCGAGACATGTCAATCGCTCGCCGCCCAAACACTCACATCTCCACCCCAAGCGACCTCTGCAAGTGCAGACGATAGCAGACGAACCGCAGCCGGATCCGGCAGCGTCATTAGAGAAGCAAGTACAGACGGCCCCCATCAGGCACCGAAAGGTGGTCATCAACGGCATTTCCTACAGAATCCTTAAAAAATTAGGCCGAGGCGGCAGCGGCCGCGTCTACGAGGTCATGGCGCCAGACGCGCAGGCCTGGGCGTTCAAGGCGATACCGCTCGCGGCGCTGGACAGTCATTCCAAGCGCCAGATTGAAAACGAAGTCGCTCTGCTACAAGATCTGCGCACGACGGAGCGAGTGGCTCTTGTGCGGGACTGGTGCGTGGATGAGGCCAAGAATGCCATTCACATTGTAAGTTTCTCTCCCTTGTTTCCGAATAAACATGTGGTCGTGCTGACAGAATGGGTGGTGGGAAAAAAAAAGGTCATGGAGCTGGGACAGATTGACCTGGAAACCATCATCAAGGACCAGCTGGAGCGCGATGACAAGCTCGACACCGTCTTTGTCGGGTACTACTGGCGGGAGATGCTGCGCTGCGTCGCTGAGCTCCATAGCCATGACATTGTGCACGCGGACATTAAGCCGGCCAACTTTGTCCTGATCCGGGGCGTGCTCAAGATTGTCGACTTTGGCATCGCGCACAGCCTGCCCGACGACACGGTCCACGTGTACCTCGAGCGCCGTGCCGGCACGCCCAGCTACATGGCGCCCGAGACGCTGCACGTTCTTGACAGCAGCAGCAGCAGCAGCGGGAGTCGCGTCGTGCGATTCGGGAAGCCGAGCGACGTATGGAGCCTGGGGTGAGTGCTGCACCTCTTGGTGTACGGACAGACGCCGTTTGCGCACATCCGTGGCCTTGTGGCGAGAATGAGCGCCATCGCGGACGTGAAGGCCGTGGTCAGGATGGACGAGCTGGGGCTCGGGGGGGTGAGCGTGCCGGGGGCGTTGAGAAGGACGATGGACATGTGCTTGGACAGGGACCCGGGAATGAGGCCGACCGCTGAGGGACTGCTGGTGAAGAGTGGCGGGGATGGGCTGGTAAAGGAGAGGGAGGGGGGTGTGGGCAGGGCGATGGTAGATGAAATCATGGCTACGATGACGATGGAGGAGGTGAATAGGGAGGAGCTGTATGCGTGGGTAACGGAGGCGATGGATGAGGTTGGGCTGGCATAATTTGAACAAATGTGATGCAGCTGCCGATGAAGATGTACTCTTTTGTACTGTGCTGACTGGCCGTTGAATCTACTGGTAGCTGTTCAACGATAGGCTTGCGATAAATCCTCTTCTTCCAAAATGTCAGGCACTATTGGTGATGTTGCGCCGTAGTTCCATGTGGAGTGTGCATCGGCGCGAGCGTGTAATCCTGCCGAGTGTCCTCCTCCTCGGACACCTCTCTACAACGTGCACACGAGCCATCACCCGACGCCATCGTCATTCAACAGGGGGTTTAACAGAAGAGTATGCCCTGTTTGCATGTGATGGATGGGCTGTCAGCCGTGGAACGATTTGTGATGTGCCGCCTGGGATGGATTAGGTTTTTCAGTCGGAGGCAGGCCGTGAGTTATCGACGTTCCGCCGGGACGGCGTCGCGCTTGGGTCGGACCTTTCGCCAATCGCCAAGATGATTCTCGCACGCGTTCCGGGTCCATCTCGACGGATTCGTCGGATTCGATACGTCACTGCGTCGACGGTATGCGCCACCTGCCAGAGCGGCTGATCCGGAAGGTTGAGGCGCCGTGGAAGAGACGGGCATGTTCTGCGGCCTGTGATAGTGGATCCGGTCTTTTATACAGAAAGTCCTCGATGAAATACCTGACAAGCAGCAATCACAAGCGTGGCTTTCCCAAACGCTGAGCTGTCCAACAAGAACTTGCGGGACCAATCATTGTGGCTCATCGTGTACTGCATCAAGAGAACCAATCCGCTTGTAAGAAGTTCGTGTTTGTTTCTGGTTGGACAATGGCAAGCACCCTAAGATGTTCCTTGTAGAAATTTTGTATTGCGCTCCGCTCAAAGTCCCAAGAAATGGATTCTAAAGAGTGTACTTGGTGGCCACTTCCATCGACGTTCCCCAACAGCGTGACACGGTCAACAGACGGATCCTGTTGTTGACCCGACTGCGCAATGTGCACTTGGCGCTCACATGTACACAACGCGCGGTTGGGTAGTATCTCCTTTGGCAGGGTCCCGTTCGTCGCAGCGCCAGGCAGAGGGTTCGCGAGCACTTGTCCCGCGCAAGCGACCCAACGCCGCGGCCGAGAGACGTGGCCTTCACATGCTAAATTTTTGGAACCATTGGCCCAGCAAATGAAGGGGAAAAAACGGGATTGATTAGATGACGCAACATTCAATCCTCTTTACATGGAAGCAACAAGAAACCGTTAAACAGTAGTGGTCGCCGACTTACACGGCGAACGGCCCTTTTGAAATGAGCGGATATTCGCCATCTCAACAGTTTTGGGTCCCGTCAATGCGGAATGTTATCACAATCACATGCAAAACGACAAAAAAAGGGCAATTGCTCACGAGCATTGTTTCCAGGCAAGACCTGTGTGTGCTAGCGAACATTGGCATAGAGCTCAACTTGCGGCCCTGCATCATTTTGACCGTAGTAACTCTGCCTGTCTTGGGCTTTTCAGCGCTGTCAATCTCTGTCGCGTCGCTGCTTTTATTAGCAGCACAGTTGAGCCTCGATGATCGCCGTGCCAGCATCCGCCCGTCCATCATGGGGCTGATACATGGCTGCTCAGTCAGTGCGGCCACAGCATCTTCAGACGAATAACTGCCCTGGCTCCGTGTGGGTCCTGAAATGATTCGATATATTCGAGGGCTTGGTCGCATCGAGCGCGAGAGCATATTGACATTGTGTTCCCCCCCCCCCTGTCTGGTGAAAAGGCCCGCCAATAGCTATCGCGGGATTTGCGCGATGGATGAGACGTGGCACCACCCCATGATCCTTTTGACCAGCCTTGTGTTGACGAGTTCGTTTTTCTGCTTGCCTCTCGGTCTGGAACCAAGAAGCGGATGCCAACTTTGATCCGGGCTTCCGCTGGTTAGCGTCGTACCCTCGTGTGTCATGAGGAGATGGACGGCTCTGCTGCAGCTGCAGCGGCACACGCCGCTGGTAGATCGGCAGTTGGGGTAGACCAGGATGCGGGTTGCAGTGCTGCGAGACAAGTCTCCCCACAATGTGTCAGAACGGGCGCTGTGGCTGGCCCTGACAGCGCAAAGACGGCTTCTCTTTTCTTAATATCAAGTGTTTCGATTGCCCTCAGGGTGTGTCACATTGGGCCATCCCCGTCTTTTTCAAGTGGGCTGGATTGTTGACCCCGGACAGTTGGAGATGGAAGAGGGAATGCCTGCTGAAAGGAAGAAACGCAGAGGCAGGGGGGGCAGGGTTGATCCTGTGATACAAGTAGCTATAATTAACACGAGGGCTGTTCCTGATCGTGTCATCAGAAAGACTATTACAGCTGTACTGACTGCTCGGCCTGCACCCAGCTAGCCCCTGATCCGCGTTGCAGATTTGAAATGCGCACAAGATCTTGCTTGAATAGTGTAGACTAACTAACGTTAGTGACTGAGACAATCATATCAGTCCCCGCCAACAAAAGAAATCACCGCGCTACCTCCCGCTAGCTCCCAGCCAACTCACTACTGATAACTAACTCATGCTCCTAAGGTATTTTTAACTCCCAGCCAAAGGGGGTAATAGGAAAAGATGCTGGTGGACTGAGAGAAACAAGAGGTTTCGGGGGAAATTAGTGGCAGAAAAGAAGGAAAAGAAAGTTTCCGGAAATAAAAGTCTTTTATTAGAAACAATAGAGATTCTAATGGGATTTGAAAGACAGCAAGATGTGCGGATTAGCCACTCACTACTTCTATACCCTATCCTACGTAGAGCGGCGTCTCTTTCCGTCAACCTCTTGTCAGTGGCCAGCCTGCTAGCCCAAACCCGTCGTACTGTACAGAGCTTTCCCAATGCTGGGTGAGCCCAGCGTTGCATGACCGGCTGCCCGTCCGCCAACTGGCCATTGGCTTCTAGCGGGCCTCCACCAGCATGCCAGTTCGAGTTCTGGGGCCGCCCAGGATAATGGACGAGTGGTGGGCCGCTTCACATGCACACATGCTGGGCGCAGAAACCGCTACCCATTTGCAGCCCATTGGAGCGACCCGGTGGGCTGGCACTAGGCCCGAATAATTACAATTGTCTTGGTCCTCTGTCGCCAGAACGCCAGGGCATTGGAGAAGAAAGAGAGAAAGTGGCAAGACGGCGCGCCACTCTTTTGAGTTCCCCCCCCTCCCCGCACGTTGGAGCTGTCGGCGGTTTCCAGGCTGGCCTGCTTTGATTCACTTTGTTAGCAGGGGAAGCTCGAGGCGATGACGAGGATGTGCTCCCTCCCCCCGTCCCCGGTCTAGTCTTGAAACAGCTGTTGAGCTGCTTTGAACCAGGGCCGTTTTCTTAAAAGGGCTTCCCCTCGCTCGGAGCTCCGGAACTCTGTATATTGCATTATCTTTGTGCAGGGCCGACAAGATTGATTATTGTATTTTGACAAAAGCCTGCCCAGAATGCTCATCGAAGCTGTCAACCCCAGTACGGTGGCTGTGGCCATTCCCGTCGGCCTTTTCTTGTTCTTCTTACTCGGCCGGCTCACGGTCGCGTACAAGGTCTCCAGGTCGCCTGGCATCAGAGCAGCTTCGATCGGAGACAATCTTTTCTCGAGTACATGACCTCCCATTCTCACTCATACCAAATATACAATCTTGACGCAGAATCACTGACGCCGCACTGAAATAGCTCTCAAGACCGCCCTGACCGCGGTGCATTATCAGAATCAGAATCGCCTGTACGACTTCTTCAAGCACATCTTCAAGTCTGCCAATCCGGAAAGCCCCAACGCTGTCGAGATTCTCTTTTTTAGTCGTCGCATCATTTTCACCCAGGAGCCCGAACACATCAAGACGGTTCTGACCTCCAAGTTTGCCGAGTTTGGCAAGGGCCCAAAGTTCCACGAGGTGTGGGCGCCGTTCCTGGGTGACAGCATCTTCACCACCGACGGCGCCCAGTGGCACGACAGCAGGACGCTCATCCGGCCCATGTTTGTCAAGGACAGGGTCCGGGACATGGAAATCTTTGAGCGCTGGTCGGACAAGCTCATGTCCAAGATTCCGGGCTCTGGCCAGACTGTTGACATGTGCGACCTGTTCTACCGCATGACGCTCGACCTGACCACCGACTTTCTGCTCGGTCACGGAGTTGGCAGTCTCGACAAGTACGTTGTCATGCGATTTCAGGCATTGATCGTCTACTTACATGGCGCAGTCCCAACAGCGAATTCTCCAATGCCTTTACTGTCGTGCAGCGACTTCAGATGCTTATGACGATTCTCTTGTATGTGGCCGACACTACATTTCCAACTCTTACCTTTTTGCTAATAATTCAGGCCATTTCGTCACTTTGTCCCACAAAAGCGATACCGTGCCGGCATCAAGACTCTCGAAAAGTTCATGACACCGTATATTCAGCAGACGCTGGCGCTCACGCAAGATGAGCTCGAGAGATTGTCCAAGTCCGACAAGGAGTTTACCTTTCTCCACAACATTGCGCGCTTCTCTCGCGATCCCAAGGTCATTCGCGACCAGATCATGGCCGTGCTGCTCGCGGGCCGAGACACCACAGCTGCGACACTGTCTTGGACGCTCTACGAGCTAGCCAACTACCCTGCCGTTTGGACCAAGCTTCGTGAGACGGTTCTAGAAAAAGTTGGAGCGACCCGCAATCCGACGTACGACGATATCAAAGGCATGACTTACTTGACTCATGCCATCAACGAAACCCTGCGCCTGTACCCGGCCGTGCCGTACAACATCAGATCCTGCCGTAAGTCACCTTGACGCAAAGTCAGTCGCAATGTGCTAATTCCACGGTCTAGTTGAGGATTCCACACTCACCGGCGCACCTGGCCAGCCCGACATTGCATGCTTCAAGGGAAATCACGTCATCTACAGCACCTACGCCATGCAGCGCCGCCGCGACCTCTACCCGCCCGCGTCTGAGACATTCGCCGACCCGGACATCTACAGCCCTGACCGCTGGGAGCACTGGACGCCGCGACCCTGGCAGTACGTGCCATTCAATGGCGGCCCGCGCATCTGCATCGGCCAAAACTTTGCCGTCACCGAGATTGGCTACGTCTGTACGTGCATGCATGCGCAACAGGAGTGATGCCTGTTTTACTGACTATGCGCTGCAGTGGTAAAATTGTTGCAGAAATATGAGAGAATCGAATATCGCGATGACTGGAACGCGCAGTTCCACAAAGCAGAGATTGTCGGCTGCCCGGGACGGGGAGTCCCCGTTGCGTTTTTCGAGCCGGAAAAGAAGAATTGAACGAAATATCCAATGAAATTTTAATCGTTGATCTGTAATTTTCTCTTTCATGATGATGCGATGTGCCGCTCTTTGCACGACAAACGCAGCAATTCACGCACATGCCGCCGACCGATCTGTGCAGCAACAAGGAGATGGCGGAGAAACAGACCGCTAAACGAGCTGGCCACGATTGTTTTACTTACCTTGTGCCAGAAACAGAATGAAGAACGCTGAAGAAAATAAAGAACCTGTATTGAGTCGATTCTCACCTTTAGTCGTGTGCCAATGCTCGTCTTTGTGAAACTCGCAACAAACGGCCGAGGTGGAGCTCAACTTTACAATTACATCCTTCACTGGCTTCTCGAGCATGGGATATTTAAACCCCAGCGCGTCCCTATCCCAAGAAACTCTTACCTTGTCATTATTATCCTCGCCACTGTCAAGTTGCCCACGATGCCCAGCTTACTTGAAGAAACAGCCGACTCTGCGGAGTTTGACCGCCACATGAAGCTGCTTCGCATCAACACCGACGAGCCCAATATTGAAATCCGCAACACACCAATATTTAACACGATTGTCAGAAATCAAGCCAGCAAGCTTTCCACACCATTGGACGGCAATGCTTCTGCCCCCACGCCATTTACTCAGTACGGTCTGCTTGGTGGCGTTTCCCAAAACGACCTCGGCGGAACCAGCCTCGATAGCCAACGGCGAGCGGCATCCGACCCCCGTCTCTTTTATAATGTCGCCACGCCTTCCAGCATCTTCATCTGCGGAAGCCAGGGCTCCGGCAAGAGCCATTCCCTCAGCTGCCTGCTCGAAAACTGTCTACTGCCATCGGCTGCCAACGTTCTACCACGTCCCCTCACGGGTGTCGTGTTCCATTACGACACCTTCAACTCCGATGTGGGCGGTACTCCATCCGAGGCTGCCTACCTGTCTTCGAATCCCAACGTCAAAGTGCGAGTGCTCTGTGCGCCTACGAACCGAGTCAAGATTGAGGTAACCGTTCCATGATCCACCTAGCCGAGCCGTCTGTAGCTAACTCTTGTGTGAAATAGAAAGTGTACAGCTGTCTTCCGAATGTTGTCGTCTCGGATTTCAGAATTCACGAATCCCAGCTCAACACGAAGCGCATGCTCGACCTGATGGTCATGGGCTCGGCCGCCGGGGAGGCATGGCCCCTGTACATGCACACCGTGACGCGCATCCTGCGCGAGATGCGTCTGGAGCAGCAGAGGCGCGGCAAAGATGAAGGATTCAACTACGGAGACTTCAAGCGACGGCTTACCGGGCAAGCCTTGGTTGGCGGGCAGCTGGGTCCTTTGCAGCAGCGTCTCGACGCTCTCGAGAGCTTCATGGTGCCCATCGATGCCACCGAGACACGGCTTCAAGGATATGACGGCAAGCATGGCAGGTTTGCCAAGGGTGTAAAGACGGTCGATAAGACGTGGAAGCCAACAGTGAGTCTCGGACTCAAATTTTCCAAAGGAGAAAAAAACTAGTCATTTTTGCTAACAAGCGTGCTTTGATAGGCCGGTCAACTAACCATTGTCGACTTGTCATGCCCTTGCATCACGGACGCGACTGCCTGCTCTCTCTTCACCATTTGTCTCAGTCTCTTCCTGGAGCAGCAGTCCGAGGTCGGCCGCGTCGTGGCTCTCGACGAAGCGCACAAGTACATGACGGGTTCGCCCGAGAGTGAGACTCTGACAGAGAGACTCCTCTCGGCCATTCGACTGCAGCGCCACCTGGCGGCACGCGTCTTCATTTCCACCCAAGAGCCCACAATCTCCCCTAAGCTGCTCGACCTCTGCTCCGCCACCATTGTGCACCGCTTCACGTCGCCCGAGTGGCTGCAGACGCTCAAGGCCCACCTCGCCGGCGCCTCGGTGCTCGGCGCCGCCAGCACATCATCCCGCGACGCCGACGCCGACGCTGACAGCGACGTTCTCGCGGCGCCTGTCCTGCGCGGCGGAAGCTCCGATCGTCTGCTGGCCGAGATTTTCCGGCAGATTGTGTCGCTGCGCACCGGCGAGGCGCTGCTGTTTGCGCCCAACGCGGTCATTGGCGTGCTCATGGAGCGCGTCGTCCCGGCAGACGACCCAAGCTCGCCTGCGCAGTCGTCGTCGTCGTCGTCGTCGTCGAGCGCCGCGACGGACGATTCGAAAAGTACGACGGAAAGTTGGAAGTCATCTAAGGACTTGCTCTCATTTAACGAGTACAAACCCGACGACGCGGTGCTGAGACCAAGAGTGGAGGGCTTTGTGGCGGCGGCCGTCGCCGCCGCTGCTGCCACAGAGTGGCGTCCGAAGGAGGCGATTCGCCTGGGGAGCGGCGTGCTCAAAATAGTTATCCGCCAGCGGGTGACGCAGGATGGCGGCCAGTCTATCATGGCTGGATAGGGTGGCGCAGCGGACGAGTTCGGCGAAACTTGCTACATATTCTTGTCTTTTTCTTGGTTTCATATACGGTATGCGACTAGGTTGAGAGTGTCTGGATGATACAGATGAGACTACCCGCATACGATTGGCTCAACAGCCATGTATTGGACCAGTATGTACGAGTTTCCGCATTCAGAGCCCACGAGCGTTGTACTTGCAAAATATGTAACGAAACAGAGCTACACACGGCTTGTCGTGGATAAGTCAACAGCGATAAGTCGATACAAAACAAAGAAAATTTACGAATGGATCAATGCAAGAGACAAAGAACACAAATAAACGCGGAGTACAGGGCCAAGGAGATTAGTTGGCATCGAGGTGACTCGGTTATTCAGATATAATTCCTGAGATTTAGATGCACGTTCTAATCACTTGCTATGCTATTGTAATACATCTCCGAGCATCCCCACGGTTATCCTAGGCGATGCCCAGCTCTCCTCCTATCACGTCCAGCGCTTCCCTCAGTAGCTCCAGCACCTTTTCGTCGCCTCCGGCCACCAGCCCCTTGACCAGGAGCGGATACAGCCGCAGCAGGTGCTTCCTGTTGGCGCTCTGCGCCCCGCTGAGCGCCGGTATGGCGTCCGAGTCGCTGCGCAAGTCGACCAGCCTGCGCAGCGTCCACAGTAGCTCGCGCCGCTGGCTCACCGGCTGCGGCATCTTGCCTCGCAGGGGTTGGTCGGCCACGTACGCGCGCAGGGCAAGCGCGCACCGTATGATGAAGAACGGCGCCATGGAGGAAGCGATGCGGGCTCGCATGGACATGGAAGGGGAAGCGGCGCCTTTTGCCGCTGCGCTCGTCTTCACTGGCTTTGATCTGTTGGTAGGAGGCTGGTCGGCGCGCTCTTCCGCCACGAGTGCGAAGAGCTCTTCAAACGCGACATAGGCAATCTTGGTGCGGCATGTCGGGGCAACAAAGACGGTTTGACCGGTTCGTGTCTCATAGAGCGCGGAGAGCCCAGCTTCGCTTTCTCCGCTGATAATCCCGTAATCGGCATCGGTGGGCGCATGGATGATCGATGTTTTGAACAGGCTCGAGGCAAGCGCTTTTCTAGCTTTTTCAGGCACATCCTCCGCCCCGAGCTCCGGTATGATCATGTTTCGTAGATGCTTGAAGGAAGCAATGTCAAACTCCTCGCCAGCAGCAAAATTAGTCCCCGCTACGGCGCCGTCGCAGTCAGCGCTTAAGATGCCATCACCGAGGCTTGCGACATTGAACCAAATGTGCTGCGCGGTCTCTTTCGATACATGGAGGTCTTTGAGCTGGGGCAAAGTAGCCTCCAAAACAGCAAGAGCAGACAAAGTCGCCGCTCTCCACGGTTGGACGGCCTTGGTCGTTAGCGGAAAGCTGTACTTCAATGCAATCGGTTTGCAAAGAGCTGCGAGGGCCGTCGCCAACGATCCGCTGACGTATATATCCTTGTCCGCTGCGTGCTTCAATGCCACCGTTTCCAAACAGGATATGCTTGCTCTGGACAGTGCGACAAACGTTCGCTTCGGCTTTTGCTCCCGCTTCTGCTCCCGACTCAAGTCTTGTTCAAATGCCAGGGTCACCAGTTTTGAGCCATGTGACAGCATAGCAGATGGGATGCCCTCGACATCGGTTCGTATCATCTTAACTGCTTCCATGATTTTCGACTGGAGTTGTGTCAAATTGTCCAGATCTGAAGCAAACGAGCCGAACGAAGCTTCCTGGGCTGCCAAGTGAAGCAGAGTCAATATTCGTTCAACTCTCTTGACCGTAAGGTTTTCTTGTATGAGCTGATACAGCTCTGTCAAAGCTCCGACGTATGCAATTAAGCAGCCTTGATTGTCTTCCCCATTTCCTTCTCTTACCACGGCTGCGGGTACACCTCGCGCCCAGAGCTCCCAGGCCAAGTCAACAGCGCCTTCATTGAGGGTTACCTTCTGTCCCTCGTTTGCTTGAGATAGGATGAGGGCTAGCGCTTTAAAGGCTGCAGTATTGATGGGAAGAACTTTGAAACCGAGCAGCGTTGCGAAATGCGTCAACAGCTCTTTCCACAGCTCGTTAAATGATGAATGCGCTGTCAGAGCATCGAGGTAATTGGCCAAAAGACTGGATATCCCATCGAGGCAAACGACTGAGGTATCATGCCATTCATTGCGGTCGCCGTCGATTTCTCCCTCGCTCGTGGACACTAACTCTTCTTCAAGCGATGACAGAAGTCTAAATAAGACAGACTTGATACACATGGACCACGCCTCTGGGGTGAGGCGGTCTCCATACGCGTCAAAGATGCGAAGCAATGTCTGTATAGCACTGTTGCGAAGTTCAAGTCTGGTGTCGGAGCTTACGGCTGTGAGGCGCTGCAGTAGCAGTAGCCAGAGCGCCGCTGAAGAGTTCTTATCCTCGCTGTTGGAGGCAAGTTTTGCCAAGCTTGTAGAGTCAACGTCTTTCATCAGCCCTTCAGTGATTTCGAGTGACTTTGACCGGCTAGATAGGAAATCAGATAATATCCAGAAAAAAGTTACAGTCTGATTTGCAGTTAGCATCATCCTCAACGCCGCTGATTTTTTCCTTTCGCAGATGGTCTCACCGTCAAAGCAATATTCAGATCATCGTCCTGCGAGCTGAAATTGTACAGAGCGTCGACAAGAATTAAAAAGCAGTTATTGGGAAGCGAAGCAAGAAAGTCAGAGCAGATGAGTTGCAGCGAGCCGAATGCGGAACGGACCAGCTTGGATGACCGCGTTCCGATTGGTTTGCTCGATTCTCGCCCCTGCTCTGGGATGGTATCTTTGGCCACGAACACGCTGCCGATAATCTCAAAAGCAACATCCCAGCCCTCGACTAGGCTCTCGCCGTAATTTTCGAGAATTTGACGCAGTCCCTCTAGGATAATTCGGTGGATTTCCAGATCCGTCGCGTTACCAGCGACAGAGTCCTCTCGTTTCTTCTTTTGTAGCGCTGCCAGCGATTCACGCATACCAACGAGAAGACGTAGCTGAATGGGGCCACGAAGATCCTCAGGAAGACTGGCGGCCATACTTCCAGATTCAAGCATGAATCTAGCTAGAACCTCAGCTGCTCTTGTACGAACGGGCCCGCTTAAGGTCGTTGAGTCTAAAGTGGTGCTCAGTTGAGTGACGAGCAAATCCCAGCCAGATTTAGCTGGGTCACTGTTAAGTAGTCTTTCGGAATTGATGGACGCAATTTCACCCAGCTTAGCCAAAGCAAAGAGGAGCTCTTGGTTGGTGCCGGTGATTGCTTGGTTGGCAAAGCTGAGTGCACGCCTATGGCCTTGGCCGGGCCTTTGGCCGGGTTTGAGTGGCTCTTTGACTTGCGGCTGCGCTGGAGTGCTGTCGGTAGAGAGCTGTACAGCCAAAAGTCCGCAAATGGCTTGGACGACCTGGGTAAACTGTTCGTCGGGGAAGTCAATTGTGCTTTCAAGCAGTCTGGATGCCGCAGTTTCAACGGAGCGAACCTCGTTGCTAAAATTTGCCATCAAGGAATTGTTTTCACTCTCACTTCCCTGGTCAGGACCTCGGGTTATAGACGGAGATCTTAGCGAGCCCTTGCTCGTAGAGAAGAGAACAAGGTCAGCCTGCTGCAAAGTCTCGAGTACGATGCTCCATGATGTGCCGAGTGTCGGGCCGAGCGCAATACCAAGGTTCAAAAGGGCACGGAGGCAGAGCAGGTTGCGGGTATTTAATGACGCGCTAGCCATATCTGCGCTCACTTGACGCTGTTTTTCTGTCGTCTGTGGGCTTTGGAGTGTCTCGACGCTCAAAAGGCCTCTCGCATTGCTCAAGATTGAGGAGGCAGGGCTCTCAGGAGCGGCGGCAGGTGTGAGTGGTCGCGTCTGTCCGGCATTGAGACAGGCTGTCAAGACATTAGACGGCACGGCTGATTTGCCCAGTGTGGTCAGAAAGGCGTCTCTCGGAGTGGCGAGCTGAAGCAAGCCAGCGACGTGAGCAAATCGTTGGAAAGCTCGAACGAGTCCATGGTAATACTCTGAATCCAGCGAAGCATAGAGGAAGTTAGAGCATGTGGCCAGGATAGCAGGCCAGCACTCGTCAACAATGGATGAACATATCATGACCTCAACGTGCAATGGATGACTTTCGAGTGTGAGCGGATTGACAGGAATCGGATTCTTCTTGAACGATGACGATCGTTCTGTCCTGGTTCGAGCGGGAGGGTTTTCGGCCTCTAGCTGCTGCGGCTTCGGTGAGTCCCTATCCAAATCTTGTGGAGAGACCTTACGGCGGCCCTTGTTTTCGCCGGAAACTGTAAGCGGGAGAATGAACTTGGCAAGACCATCCGAGAGGGACGAGATGCATGCCAAGATCAAGCTGTATACATATGTTTCTGGTATAGGTGGCGGCTCAGTTTTATCCAGCTGGTCAATACAAGGAATACGAATAGTGCTCCATTTGGAGCTAATGCCCACATGCGAAGATTCCGCACCAGATGTGCCACTCATGATGCCGCTAACACCGCTAGCCTCCAGAACAGCCTGATCAGAGGCATCCTGGCCGTCACGGTTGTCAGAAGCTGGAATTGTAGACTGGTGGCTAAGTCCTATGACGGCAGGTTTTTCTGTGCCCAGGCGAACAAAGATGGCGACAAGAGATTTGAAGATATCTTTTTGGCCCTCCTTGGCGTCATACAAGGCATAGATCTCTCGTATCAGCGAATGCTCAGCGAAGAGACCGCGGAAGACTTCCATGCATAGAGCTCTCTTCCACAGCGACGAATCCTGGTCCATCAGATGGGTCAAAATGCCAAGCGCCTCGCCACATTCCACTGGCAAGAGGCCGATATGACGGCGTAGCAACGTGTACAAGATGCGAACTAGTCTGACTGAGGTGGAAAACGTAGGTTTCCCCTTTAAACCGCTCGCGAGCAGAGGCATGACGCGCACTCTCAGAACCTGGACCTGTTCGGGGTGCACGGCCAATAAGTTGCCGTGGTTGGTAATGACAGATTCGATGAGCTCCAGTCCAAAGGTTTGAGGAAGACCAGCGAAGCGCAGATATTCTGGTCTTTGGTTTTCGGTAAGAAGGCACAGGTCATTGAATATCTGTCATACGTCAGCGCACAGTCCAGTTGAAAGTCCACACTACTCACCCTATACGCGTCGAGGGCTGCGGCCCGCAGTTGGACTTTGCCATCAGCTGTCGCAGCCTCGCCGACAAATGGCTGATCGGAACCGTTTTCTGTGCATGTTAGAAGCGCTCGTTTCATACCAACGCAGAATGACATACTATCTTCGGTAACAACTTTGTCAAAGACGGCCACTACAAGCTGCTGCAGTGTAGCCGCAGACGTGTTGTTGACGATTGCATTCTTGCTACTCTGCAAAATGAAGCAGATATTCAGGGTGGTGACAAGCAGCTCGCCTTGTAGCTCTGCGGCGTAGTTTTGGAGAAGCGACGGCAGGGCCTGCAAGATTTTGAGCTGAACATCGAGAGCCGCGGAAGAAGCTTGCATCAAGGCTTCGAGAACCTGGTTGAGCTTGGACCGCGGCAGCGCGCTGGCGACAATGAGCCTTTGCAGGCACACAATGGCAATGCTGGTGAACTTGGCATTTTTGGTACCGCAAGCAATAATAAACGGATTCACGAAGTTGGTTCTTTGTGAAAGTTCTAGGGCGAGGCTGTCAGTATATATATACCCGACATGGGAGGACGTGGCAGACTCACGATCAGACACGGCGCTCTCAGGGATGGGACCAAGTTGCTTCAAATCTTCCAGAGACTTTTCGGCAGCCTACGCACACGAATAGTTAGTCGAGATGCACAAACTCCATATATAGCATAAATGAATAGAAGTTTACCTGTCGCAGGTCATTGTGCTTGCGCTTGCTCTCCTGGATGAGATTGGCCAGCTCAGTAGCAAGCAGCTGCGTGGTCATGTTTCCTCCAGCCCCGCAATCTGCTCCGGGACGAGCACAATTCAACAGCTATCATCCATGTACCCAAGGCGCAGCAAAGAAGAGAAAATGCCAGATTATGCTCACTGTCGCGATAATGAGCCGTTTGGCGTTGAGTTGCCCTCTAACCAAACACGTATGCCGGGTTCCCGCCGCGGTACGTACCTGCCCACCCCACCACAGCTCCAAGCGGCAGAATCCTTGACCGCCCTCGCCGCTTCACCCGCGTTCTAGGTAGAAAGATACTTGTCTATTAAATGTTTCATTTGTAAATGCAAAGAATCTCATAATGGCATTCAAGACGGGAGGCGGCTCATATGGTATTTATTCGCGATTCTCATCCATTTAGAGGGACTTCCGCCTCAGCCTCTAGATCTGGGAGAGCGCCCAGAGGTATGCGACTGAATTTCTCAAGGCCACCAGCCTGGGCGCAGGAATTGAGCCAGAGGGTATGATGCGCTTGCAATGACTTTGGTACGTCTTGAAACTCGAATCAAGCAAAATTGTCTAGGCTATGCTCAATGCCAATACAATGGGCCCGGAAGAGGACCAGCAAAGCCCCAATCCAACGCACCCCGCGACCGCGAGCATTTCTCACGGTTTCAACGACCCGCCTTCTACGGCCACATAGAAGGACATCGTGCTCTTCTGGTAGAGGTTATCTACGTCCTCTAGTAGTGTCAATGACTTCGTTTTTTCTCAGCTGGCAGCCTTCTCAGCTCGCTTATTGGAGCGGCCCAACGCAACAGTCGACCGCGATCGGGCTAGCCTTGTTGGCGTTAAGCTTACATCACCGCAACTGCTTCGAGACGACATTATTGACGGTCCTTTTGTGCCGTCCTTGACTGGCTTCTGTCGGGGCAATATTCGTCCACAACAACCGGAGTGTTACCCGCATTATTGACGTAGAAGTCACCTGCTCATGGCCGGTGAATTTTAACCACGTCCGCACTGACAGAGCGTCGAAAATGTCAACGGTGCTGTTTCTACCGATTTCGCACATGTATACGCAGAACTCATGGAGCGTGTCAGACGAGAAGAAACACAGGTATACAAAGATGCAGGCATGAAGCCACTGTTATCCATCGTGTGGCATTCGCAGCACAATGGCACATTCGTCGCGCTGGTATTGATGTATACAATGTCTTTTACAGACATTTTTTCACGAGCGCATCTTGAGAGACCCTCTTGATTGTGTTAATGATGGCCTCAGAGACGCGCCTACTTCAGGTCCTGTTCCTGCTTTTGCCTTCTCAACACAACTAGCAATATCCACCACAAATTGGACGATCAAAAGAAGCCGGGGGGTTACTGGTGCATTTACTGATGCCACAGCGTGCTCACCGTGAGCCTAGCTCCGAAGAAAAAGTGGCAGTCAGTAGCTCGCCGCAACAGGCAGGTATTCTTACCATGTTGATATCTATGCTATGGGGATCTCGGCTAACACGCCGTTCACTTTGTCGCGCTTTTGGGCGTTCGACCTTTTTTTCGTACGTAATGAGCGCAGAAGGCCATCTCCGCATACTAAGTCGGAGGGAAGAGGATGACCCCAGATATCGCTACCCTGCTAGATCCGCAGGGCTCTCTAGGAGACCTAGGCAAGCAGAAGGGGTAATGAGGGGAACCGTACCAGCAATAGTTCCTTTCCGCCTAGATGAGGCCCCAAAACGGATTTTGGAGACTGCCCGGGCCTCAAGTTTCGAAGCTTCTGCATCCCATGCGAAGTAGCGATTCCCTTCCCCCCACATCCGTTTTCAGTGTGAGCCTGCGGGACGTGCTTCTATCTTGTTTCTCTCGTGACTGACGAAAGGTCATATCTCTCTCCGACTTTTTTCAAGGTTAAAGGGGAACTTTTGGTCGCGCCTTTCAGCCATACGGTTGTGGCGTGTCTGGATTGTCTTTTTGGACTGATTGAGTAGCCTAGGAGACCCGCACCTCCCAGCCGCCTCCGAAGTGAAGAATGGCGGGAAGCAGCCATACGCCAGCCACTTCTCATTTAGTAGTCGAGCTTGTGTGCTATCTTGGCCATTCTCTCAAGAGTGAGTTCGTTCTGTCAGAAGAGCGCCTTGGCACGGATATGGACGACGGGCCAAATCCTACTTGCCAAGGCGCCTGAGTACCTCAAGCCAGTGGCCCTTCGACGCGCCAAGGCGCCACGCTAGTCAACTCTTCAGCCTCCTACCGTAAGTTAATGCAAAAGGACTTTCGCTTCATATGTGCTAGGCGAGGTTCAATTCAACCAAGTAGCATTCACGTTTAGATGCTTTGATGGGACATGAGCAGGCGTTCATGAAGTTTCAGGGAGCAGAATCAGTGTAGCTGACTGATTTCCGAATCTGATAGTTTGATGAATTATTCTGAAATCACGTCTATAAATTCAAGGTGGCGTATTATATGCATCAAGCTGCAAGCTGCAAGCTGCAATTCGCCTTGTCCTACCACACTTCTTGAGCTGCTCAGCTCAGGCAAGATCGAGAGGGTGTGGTGGCGGTCGGCTCGGAGAAATGGACAGCTTTGGAAGAGCCGCATGATTGTCACATTATCGCTACAGCGACGACTTACCAGGAGCAAGGACACTTGCCGCCTGCGGTCAGCTTCCTGATTCGGTGTGGCAAGTTGCGAAGCTGACAAGGCTTGCAGACTCTCGCCTCCCGCCGCTTCCAGTGGCCCTAGACTGTATACTTCAAGTATGGGATAATAAGAAAGTGCGCTACAGCGGAGCAAAGCTACGCGCGAACAGCTTCGCAAAGTTCTGAGACGCCGGGTGCCTATAAACATATTGTTGGAATCACAAGGGTGCATCCAGAGGTTGCAACACATATAATCCTATTTCAGTGTCGTTTCCCATTTCAACCACTCCACGATTTCGAACTTGCCCAGGTCTCTCTGAGCGTCAGCCAAGTGCCTTTTTCGAGGCGATAGTGAGCCTTGGCGCCCAGAGATCACCAGCGCCGAGGTGACAGGCACTTGCCACACCATTTGCTTGCCTGCCCGGACACATGCCGCAAACCAGGCTCCTTGTCAACAGGAGGGCTCTTTGAGTCCTGGTTCGCGACACACCCTTGATTCGTGGAAACGCTCGTTGTTGCTAGCGCCTGTGCGGGGGGGTTATTTCAAAAAACGCCATCTGCTCAGGCGCCATTTTTTGCTCGCTATCCGTCACAGACAAAAGTTCCTGGTCGTGGGCGCTGGCTGGCTTGGCCTAGAACGCCAGGCTCGTCCAGGGGAGGGGGAACCTTCGTTTTTACCCGTTGGTGGCTTGCCCAGCAGGTGCCGCGGGCGTTCAGATCTGGCCAAGCACACTGCGCCGTATCGCCATGCAATGGCCAAGACGGCACAATGCATGCCCAGACGTGGGAAAAGACGTCAAATCCTGTTAAACCCGGGAGACATGCACGATTCAATTTATACCAGCTCAAAACTAGAAGGCATCTTCTCTTGGAACGAGTTTGACTTGGCTGAGGACGAGTAAGCGGCCAGCGAAACGAGATAGACTTTTTAAGGGAGCGGGGACGGGTCAGCCAGCGAGATTGTAAAAGGGGGGACCTCGGCCGGTTTGCAGCGAGTCGTCGACTAGTCTGTCTGTACTTTTGTCAGAACTTCCTCGTGTGGTGACTCGAGAACTCGACTGCAGTGTCATTTTAGCTGGCCGCCTCAGCTGACGACCGTCGCAATTGACTAGTTATCCGGCTACCTCTGCATCCAGGCTCAGGTAGCAACAGGGCGAGACTGCGACGCGTGGGGCTGACACAATCTATGCGATGGGAGGGGACAAAGACGTAGCAACGCAGGGACAACTGGGTGGTGACCTGCAGCATTCTTCAGAACAGCTGATGAGGGCAAAGGGAAACCACACCCCGGGAGGCGCTACAGTTGATGGTCGTTTGCAAAAGTTCCTGCGGCTAAGCAGTTTCGCCTGCTAGTTTCCCAAGAATTGCGCCACCTAACACTACGGTCAAGATGCTGAGTGGCTGCAACGGAGGGTGGTGATGAGCAGCGCTAATTGACACCTTATCTGCCAAGCCTAAATGTACCAGGGATACGGACGCTAACGAGTAAAAAAAAGCCACCGGAGGACTGCTCTGTTTGGTGGCTCAGTCCCCCTACACTGCGGATCCTGGGCCCCCCGTGAGGGTTGTCTGTTGCAACTAGGCTTATCCTGCTCGTAGGCCGGGGGTCATCTTCAGCACACGACCCTCACGAGGCCGGAAATGGGTCCTGGATGCGTCCATCATTAGCTGCGTGGAGAGAAAGAGGAGACTGGCGATATGTTCCCGCGAGAGCCAGGCGTAGCCTTGTCCCTTTGCAGAAGGTCAATCAAGAGGCGGGTACCCCCAGGAAAACGCCACCACCTGTTGCAAGTTTGCCATTACCATGTGGCAATTGTAGAGTAGTGCTGTAGAGTTGCTGGCAGTGCTGGGATCCTTTGGCTCCAGCTCTTGCCTCTCTCCCCGGCGGATACGACGGGATGAGCGAGCGAGGAGGGCTCCTCCGCACGGCCGGCCACGGACTTGGATAAAGACCCCCGGGCTCCCCCGCTTCACAGGACGGTTTCTCGACGCGCCATTGTATCATTTCCATCTGTGGTCAATCCGCTTTCCAAGTCTCTACTGTCCTGTATTGGCTTGACATTGACCATGGCCGACTACGCTGAGAAGCGCAGCGACGTCGCTGGCGCTCATCATGAGCCTCGCGGTGGCATCATCAACGAGAAGGAGGTAGGTGACAATTAAAATCATGCCACCTTTTTGATTCAAAACACATGAGCTAACCTAAATCTCAAAAAGGGCATGCATGAGAATGTTGAATTCGACCATGCTGTTGCCGCTGCTGACAACGAGCTTGCCGAGCACGACCTCAACGTCACCGAGGACGATTTGCTCGAGGCCAAGGAGCTCGCCGCCACTTTTACTCTCGAGGGCACCCGCACTGTAAGTATATTCAGTTGTCTCAACACTCCGGTCATCAGGATTCTCTCCGAGTTCTAACACTATTTTACAGCTCATGTTGCAGGTGTACAAGCTGCACCACCGCGATCCCAACTTCCCTCAGACCATTCTAGAGCGAATTGAAGAGTTTCTCCGTAAGCCGCCTTCCATGCTTCCGCCTCCCTGTCATCCTTTGGGAAAGAAGTTCTCCCGCTGACTGGTCCAAAAATTATCAGACAACGAGGATGTGTTTGACAACCCGGAAAAGCACGAGCAGCTGATTGCCGAGATGAAGATTGAGGCGGCCCTCATCACTAACAACTCGCCGTACGCCGAGGTGCGCGCCGTCGTCAGCAACCACGACGACCCGGAGATGCCGTGCTCGACGATCCGCGCCTGGGTTATTGGCATCTTCTTCTCCGTCGCCGTCGCCTTCATCAATGGCTTCTTCGAGATCCGCCAGCCGGCCATTTCCGTGACCGCCAACGTGCCCCAGCTGCTCGCCTACCCGGTCGGCAAGCTCTTTGAAAAGGTGCTCCCGGACATTGGCTTCACGCTCTTTGGCGTCCGCCACAGTCTGAACCCGGGCCCGTTTAACCGCAAGGAGCACATGCTCATCACCATCATGGCCTCCATCTCAAAGTCCTCCCCCTACACAAACTACATCATCTGGATCCAGTACCTGCCGCAGTTCTTCAACCAGTCCTGGGCGCTCAGCTTTGGCTACCAGATCCTCATTGCCCTGTCCACCAACTTCATCGGCTACAGCCTGGCGGGCATCTGCCGTCGCTTCCTCGTGTACCCGTCGTACTGCGTCTGGCCGCAGTCGCTCGTCACCATTGCCCTGAATTCCGCCTTCCACGGAGACACGAACCCTGCCGTGGCCGGTCCGTTCAAGACCTTCTGGCGCATGAGCCGTCTCAAGTTCTTCGGCCTCGCCTTCTCCGCCATGTTTGTGTGGTTCTGGTTCCCCAACTACATCTTTCAGGGCCTGGCTTACTTCTCCTGGATGGTATGGATCGCGCCCAACAATGCCAAGCTGGCCGTCATCACCGGCGGCTTCAGCGGCCTCGGCCTGAACCCTCTGCCCACCTTTGATTGGAACATTGTCACCTACCTCTGGGATCCCCTCATGCTGCCGTTCTTCAGTATCGCGAACAACTTTGCCGGCATGGCCATCACCCTCCCCGTCATCGCCGCCATGTACTACAGCAACGTCTGGGGCGCCGCTTACCTGCCCGTCAACTCCAACAAGCCGTATGACCGATTTGGCAAGCGCTACAATGTCAGCAGCATTCTTGATGACCGCGGCATTATGGATATCGAAAAGTACAAGGCGTACTCTCCCCCTTACCTCTCCGCTGCCAACACCGTTGTCTACATGATCTTCTTTGCCGTGTACAGCGCCGTCGTCACCTACGCCGCTCTCTTCCATCGCACGGAGATTATGATGGGCTTCCGCGACCTGTTCAACAGCTTCCGTCCTTCCAAGAAGAAGGAGGTCGAAGAGGGCCGTGTTCTCGACGTCCATAACCGCCTGATGAAGAAGTACAAGGAAGTCCCTGAGTGGTGGTACTTTATCACCCTCGTCTTTGCCGTCGCTGTCGGCTGTGCTGCCATTGCTGTCTACCCCACGTACACCTCTGTCGCTGTTGTGTTTTACGGTGTCATCATGTGTCTCATCTTCGTCGTCCCAGTCGGCATTGTCTACGCAATGACTGGTGTCGAGGTCACCCTCAACGTCCTTGCTGAATTTATTGGTGGCTCCTTTGTCGAGGGCAATGCCCTCGCCATGTGCTTTTTCAAGTCGTACGGCTATGTCACCTGCGCCCATGCTCTGGCCTTCAGCAACGACTTGAAGCTGGCTCACTACGTCAAGATTGCCCCACGCTTCACCTTCTTCGCGCAGATGGTTCCCAGTCTCGTCACCACCTTTGTCTACATTGGTATTGTCCAGTTCCAGGTTCACCTGAAGGATGTCTGCACCCCTGATGCTCCCTTCCGCTTCTTCTGCCCTGGTGTCAACACCTTCTTCACCGCCGCCGTTCTTTGGGGCACTGTTGGTCCCAAGCGTCTCTGGGGTGTTGGCGGCACTTACACCGTCACCCTCCTCGGCTTTCCTCTCGGTGTTGTCATTGTGCTCCTCTTCTGGCTGGCCGGTAAGAAGTGGCCCAAGAGCGCCTTTGTTCGCAATATTCACCCCGTTGTCATGATGAACGGTGGTTTGTCCTGGGCGCCGTACAACATCTCGCAGATGTGGCCCGCCGTTCCCGTTGCCGCCTTTTCCTGGCTTTTTGTCCGCAAGCGTTTCCTCGGCTTCTGGTCCAAGGTATGTTCCCTCATCTTATGAATTCTTCCATCTGCGACACCGTGCTAACGCTTTACATCAGTACAACTTTGTGCTGTCTGCTGCCTTTTCCGCCGGCATGGCCATCTCTGGTCTAATCCAGTTCTTTGGCCTGGCTTACAACGGCACCGAGTTCAACTGGTGGGGTAATGCCGTTGTTGGCTCCGGCTGCGACGATGGTGTCTCGTGTCCTCATATGACGCTGGCCAAGGGCGAGTACTTTGGCCCTGGACCCGGAGAGTTCTAATGGTCGCAGGCCATGAGTGAAATGTAACTTCTTATTTATAATGATTTTGAATACCATCAGCGCACGAAAAGTTGGATGAATCGAGCACGTATATACAATCAGAAATCCAAATTAACCTGCCACTTATACAACCGGACGTATTCATAGGACAACTCCTAGCGTGAAGATCGTAACGGTTAGAGGTTTTAAGATGTACATTCACAGTCTTCGACCGCGTTGGCATCACCGATAGCACGGTGCCACGCGCAATCTGCATGCAGATTTATCCGCCGCAAGAGCCGGACATTTGGCTGTTGAGCAAGTGGCTGCTGGAAGATGGATAGAAGCAACGAAACTTGTTTGTGTAGCGCCGCTGCCCTAGCCGGTCGACAGAGGCTGCGAAGAATCATGGAGGGGACAGAATTAATGGCATGACATTACACCAATCATATGCAAGCAAATTATTCATAGAAGTAAAGTTCAATTATATCACACTAAAAAGGCTGCGTAGCCTATAGGAAAGAAAAAGACTTAAAGAGTAAAAGAGCTTCACGGGAATCTCCCAGCCGCCATGGCTAACCGGATAAAACAAAAGTACAAAGAAGGGTCGTAGGAAAATGATCAAAATAGTGAACAGTTGAAAACACACAAGACAGAAACTTTTAGCACCAGGAAGAGCACCCTTTTTATCGGGAACCAGATTGAGACAGAGCAATCTTCTTCCAGTGGTCGCGCTCAGCTTCGAGCTTAGCAATCTTCTCCTCGAGCTCGTCGAAGCGCACAGCTTTGCGCTCACGCGACTTACGAGCAGCGAGAGTATTGCGAGCTCGCTTCATAGCGACAACATCGTTGGGGTCTTCAACAATGATAGGAGGCAAAGGCTTATCACGCTTGCGCGCGTTGACGCCAGCAGCCGCAGCGTGGCGGCCGCCGCTGGTGGGCGAGCCGCTAGGCTTGCGTCTGCTGTTGCCAGAAGCCCGGCCAGCTGAATCAGAATCGGAAACCTGGTTGGGAGAGTCCTCTGCGTTGCTTGCCTCGGGACCGTTGGAGTCCTGAGGAAACAAGGGGTACCAAGAGTCGCTTGGGTTACCAAAGTCAGCAGGCTCAAAGCTGGGAGAGACGTCATAGCCATCAAAGTCGGGAGACTCATTGTAGATTGACGGAGATGTCAAAGCAGTAAGAGCGGCCGAGTTGGGGGCGGACATGAAAGGCTCCTGGACCAAAAGATCCTGGGGCGAGACAGTTCCCAAGTTGGAAGCGGAGCTGGACATGCTGCCGCTGAAGTCAAAGGACGAGGGGATCGCGGGCGAGGAGAAGGCAGTGTTGGAGACTTCACCATCAAAGATGGGAAGGTCGTCCAGGACGACATCTGCTGCGTTCATCATTGTGCCGGATTGATCTGCGTCACCGACGTTCTGATTGAATAAGGGAACGGGTGGGCGCGCGCTTGAAGACCGTTGATTCAGGGAAACAGAAGAGGACGGTGCCGAAGAGGCGTAGAACTGATTGTTGGAGACACGTTTGGCGTTGACGGGATATGAAGGATGTCCAAAAGTCTGGAGTAGCTGAGCAACACGCTGGTTTTGGATAGCGGAAGCAGACTTCTCTAAACGATTATTGTATGAGTGACGACGCTGACTGGACAGCGAAACCGAAGACCGATTAGCGTTGCGAGGCGGAGGATTGTCGAACAAGACGAAGTCCTGCTGTGGGCTCTGTGCTGGGCTCAGATGTGGTGTATGCTCGGGTGGTGCCGGCAGGGCGGAAGCGGATTGGGGAAGCCATGATGGTTGGGGATCCGTGGTGAAGACTGGGAAGTCTTGACTTGAAATGTTGGCGGTTGTTGGGGAACTGGAGCTGAAGCTGTTCAAAGCAGTGCTGTAGTTCAGGTCGACCGAAAGGTGAGCTGAACGGGGTGAAGATTGAGTGGAGTAAATGTTGTTTAAGTCTAAAGACTGAATTTTGGCGGGTTCAGAAGGGGAGCTCTCGGGAAAGAGGTGATTTATCGCATCTTGAAGGCGGCCTGAGGCGCTGTGTATCTTGTAATGTGTATGTATAATGTGCGTTTGGGGTGAGGAGAAGAGGAAAAAGCGAAAATGTGGGAGGGAAAACCTGGGGACATTTTGTATTTCTCAGGCACCAACCCTCGGCCAGCGCAGGTCCAGGAGCAGGTACCGCCGGCTGGAGAAGGCGGAGATAGGGCACTAGCAGAGCGCCAGCGTAGGGCCCTGCAGGCCCTGCTAAGCCCATACTGCCGCGCCAGGTACCTCGTCTGCGCCGATGGTGGAGTCGAAAAATGAGTCACACGCAAAACCCACTAGTCCGGTTGAGGCCTGGCCGCTGCCTCAGCCTGCGCCGGCTTCACCACAGCCCCAGCCCGGTGGACGACATTGCCTTCGCTCACCTGCATCAGCATGGGCTTGTCTGCAGCAGAATCCGCAAGGCACACCCCAAGGCGTCGGCGTCCATCTCCTGCTCGTTGCGTCGTCGATTGCTTCAAAACTCGCTGCGTCTCATTCCAACTTTTGCCGACTCTTCTACGACCTGATGGGCCTTGCGTGGCCCTTGCGTGGCCCTTGCCCAGCACTCGTCTGCACATGCACGATAACGAGCCGCCGATCCGCTCCCAGCCCTAACTCTGCGCGACTTTTAACTCGAGCCGTCCAGCAAATTAGCTTCTCGCAAATTGTCCCAGTCCTCCAGCAGCTTCGTACTTCGTACTACGGATACTGAGTAGCGACTCCACTCGCAGTTGTGGCCGAAATGGATGGGCTTTCTTTCATCAAAACCGCCCAAGCGTATGCGTCGTGGCGCTCTCGTAGCTGCAAAGTGTGCTTACGAATAAATTCCTTCGAGCAAGGGACTCGTCAAAACAATTTGAGACACACGCGTCCAAGTCGTCCACGACGGTCGTTGCGAAACAACAGTGACAACTCGTCAGTCTGTTGCGCGGCCCATGAGAGTCGCATCGAGACTGTTCCCCGCGGAAGATCAACACCAATTGACGAGTCTCTACTCCATCACGCGCGCCCTATGCACGTCGCACGTCGCTAGTCGGCACCTTCGCTGTCCATTTCTCAGCAATCCTCGGGGACATGTCACTCTCCGGGCTTCCGTTCTGGGCAACGGCCGGTCAGCCCTCTGCGCGCTAGCAAAGCGGTTCACCCGACTTGCAGTGGGCCTGTCGCTGCCTCCTTTGCGAACAACATGCAGGTCGCATGTCTCAAACTGAGGACGAGTCCAGAGTCTACTAATGAGGAGGGCACAAGGATTTAAGACCTTGGAAATGCTTTATTCCGTGCTGTGACTCGTACTGAGACCTGTCTAGGCGATCTCGCAAGGCTTTGTTACTGCTCTGTTGAGTGTACTCAGTATTTGAATGTGTTTCTGAATAACTTCCGGTCTTCCACAAAAGCAGCCCTTCAATGCTTTAACCATCCTCCGCTGTCCAAACCACAAACTATCACTATTGAGCCGTACGGACACGAATAAGCCATCAAAATTATTTGATTCCTAGCCGTTTTTTACATGCATCCGAGCCCAAGCAAGTATATTCAGGAGTCAGGTACAGGGTAAGCTACGAATCGCAGCTACTCGAATTTCATGTCCTCTTTCAATATTATGGCATGAGGTCCTGCGCAGCGAGTAGCTTGCTCTACAAAGCTCGGCCAATGCATTTGCGAAATTTCCAGAATCTGGGAGTGGAAAAGAGGCAAAACGTCTGGATCTCTTCGGATGCACCTGATAGCCTCTTGCCGCACTGGCGAACCTTTTTCCAACGCATCTCGGGCCATGTTTGTCATAATGAACGCCTCGTGGTCTCGCTCGTTTCGTATTCTACGAGCACGCTCGCGCTGCCCTTCGTTAAATTTGTGAAGTGCTGGCCACATCTCCTCCTGTTTCGCGTTGAGCTTTCGGTTCGCTTTGTAAAAGGGCGACCTATAAGCAGGGCTGGCAGATACGGTCAGGTTCGGTAAACAACATCCCATAGCCATGGGTCAGGCATACTGCGACTTACAAAAGCTCTACATCTGGGTCTCTGCAGGCTCGGCAAAACCTTTCAAGGAAAGACTGCTGCCGTTCCCGCTCCTCACGATCTCGACGGCGATCGGATAGAACCCTCAGAAATTCTGCCTCCTCCTCGCTGGCAACTTCTGTCCGACCAGTGCCGGAGCTCGTCAGGGTAAATGAATCACGACTATGGTTCAAAGACATCCTCGCTCTTCATGAAGAAATGAGGGTTTCTGCCTGGATTTTTCAAAAACCTTTTTATGAGGAGGAAAATAGTTGAGCAAACAAGCAAACAAAGAGCGAAGAGAAACGTACGCTTCTTTGACAAAGCGAATGATAAATAAGGCGCGCCGAGGAACAGTAAAAAACGACCCGAGGGGGCAGCTGACGCTGTTACTGTATTGAAATAGACACGCTGCCTCGCTGGTGTAACAGTGCAAGACGAAACTTGCACGCGCGCGCGAGCATCGTCACTCTCGCCCTGGGGCAGAGGTAAGAATTCCAAGTAGAGCTATTGTAGTGATTCACGACCTGGCCCGCCACCTTCGCTCGAGACCCGGTCTTGGCTTTTTCCTTTGAGACGGTCGCCTACCCGGCGGCAATTCGCAGTAACACTGAATCCAATCACCTTCAATGCCAGCATATTTTGTCTCTCCCTCCCCGTGACAGTGCCAGCAAGGGCCGCCATCCCTAGTCGACGCCAGCTTGATGGTCCCCACGCCGCCGCAAAGCACACACTTTGTGGTCTTTTCAACGGGCTGCTCGTGCCATACCATGCCCAGATCGTAGCACTTATCGCAGGGCGGTATCTCGACAGGCGGCAGGTCAGCCGCGGGCAAAACTCTCTGCCGAGGTACAGGTGGCCGCTGGGCGAGAGGTGGCGGCGGCGCGATATGCGGCGGCGGCACGAGATGCGGTGGCAGAGGAGGTGGTGGCATAAGAGGTGGTGGCATAAGAGGTGGCGGTATGAGAGGTGGCGGCAAGACAGGTGGCAGTGCGGCCGATGGCGGCGGAACAGGCGGCGGCGGCGGCATCAACCACCGGGGCAGCGGTCCCAGCACAGAAGTTGGGATGCCATACAAACTTGGCCTCGCGGGTTCTTGCCGAGGTCGTCCGCTCCGGTCTGGTATCTGCTGGGAGCTGCTGCCCGGAAGCCATGAAGGGCATTGGACACACATCTTGCCTTGGGTACTGGTCTCCAAGTTAGCCAGACTGATATACTACCCCTTCGAGTCAAAGAATCTCATTACTTTTGTTGCATGCTAGATAAGTGACGGGACCAGGGAAAAGATAGACATGGCCGCTTGCCTCTGTGATGCGACGGGCAGGTAGTCCACAGCAGCTGCCTTTGCCCCTTGGTCGCACAAAGTGTAGCAACTGCAAGACGAGGGAACATGCATAAAGAACTCATCAAGTTTGAGGACCTTATCACTTGCCGCGGTATGTCAGAGAAAATTCCTGAATTACTCTCCGGGGGAATTATGAGCTGCTTTGGGGCCCACAGCTCGATATAAATCTCAAACACTGCAACAAAGCGACCAGATGAGAGCCGATCTGAGTTGCGATTGATCAGACGGACGCTTCTAAGAATTACATACATTTGTTTCAACTCAGACGGCACCTATGCTTGTAGTTTCAGGGAAGAGTCCGCGCCGACAGGCAGCACGGCTGCACCGATGCAAGAATAATCACAACCCGGAGCGGCGTGAAGTACTATATCTACTCAAAGAAAGTCCGCAGCATCTTTATCCCAGACAGTTGTATCTAACCACAATGTCACATTGCGCGATGAATTTGATGATATTTCAGTCGCATGTACATGAATATACGACGACGACTTACACGCGCCAGGGTCTCGCACTGACCTCGCGTGAAATCTATGCCGATCGATCCGCAGTCGGCTGCAGATGTTTCACCCGTCGCCGCTCCTCTTTCCAACACCCATCGCAAACCAGAAAAGAAAAAGACAAGAATGCGATACCCATTCTTCCGCGCATTGCTATCGGCCTCCGCCGCCGGCATTGCTGTCGCCGCGCCGCCGAGCTCGCTGCACATGCTCGAGAGCCTCATGGTGCGCGACCAGGGCGTCACCTCGTCCGGCGCCGTGACGAGCACGCTCGAGAGCGGCCTCCTCGCCATTGCCCTCGCCGCGGCCGTCTCCCAGTACCCCGACGCCGCCTCCGCCGCGAGACACACCGACTACCTCGTCAAGGTGCTCGCGGCCGCGGCGCCCGATCTCCGCGACGCCACGCGCGACGCCACCAAGCCGCTGGATCGCTTCTCCATCCACACGGGCGTCGACGGTGCCCGCGCCGTCCACGCCCCGATCGGCGACGACCCGGCCGCGGCGAGCGTCATCGGCGCCGCCTACGACGCCATCAATGCCTCGCTGGCGCTGCAGACGCGCAACCCGGACGGCGGCCTCTGGTACTACGTCTACCCGGAGTGGAGCTACCTCGACGGCCTCTTCTCGCTGCTGCCGTTCATGGCGGCGGCCGCCCCGGCGCCGGCGCCCAACTACACGGACATGGCGCTACAGGTGCGCCTCCTTGCCGACCACTGCCACGACGTCCCGTCGGGGCTCTACCTCCACGGCTACGACTGGTCGCGCAAGGCTGTCTGGGCCAATGCCGAGACGGGCGCGAGCCCGTACGTCTGGGGCCGCTCGCTGGGCTGGTTCCTCGCCGGGCTCGTGCAGACGTGGGAGACGATGGGCTGCGCCGGCGACAAGAAAAGTGGTGACGGCGAGCGCGACGCGCTCTGCGCCGAGACGAAGCGCATCGTGGCCGGTGCCGCGCCGCGTCTGGTGTCCTACGCGGACAGCGCGACGGGCGTCTGGTGGCAGCTGCCCACCCTCGGATCCCACCCGGGCAACTTTCTCGAGAGCTCCAGCACCGCGCTCTTTATATTTTCGCTGCTCAAGGCCCAGCGTCTCGATCTCTTGGCCGGCGGCGCGGAGGCTGCGCAGTGCTGCGGCCACGGCTGCGGCGACGGCGGCAAGATCCAAAAGGCGGCGCTGCGGGCGTACGACTACGTAAAGACCCATTTCGTGACAGATTCCGGCAACGGCACGATTGGCTTCGACAAGACCGTGGCCGTGTGCAGCTTGAACTCGACGGCCACGTTTGAGTACTATACGTCCCGGCCGCTGGTGCCCAATGGACTGCTCGGCGAGGCAGCCTTTGTGCTTGCTTCGCTCGAGGTCGAGAAGCTGGCTGCATAATCGATGCATATCTGCGGGCTCATTTTACTGCGATTTGACAGCATCCTATGCATAATTTGTGATGAACGCAAATAGTGTCAATGATCTAACATGTATCTATGAGAAGTTCGGATGTGTCACCAAGAATATAAATGAACAGGGTAGGATTGCCGCGCAAGGCACGCAGCAAGTGAAGGCAAGTGTCGGACGTGGTATCTTTGTCTATCATGATGCAGCCAGGTCGAAAGGGACATGGAAACGCTCAAGTAAAACCCAATTAAGTGCATCATTCAACCTCTATACTTGGCTATTCCTTTATACAGGGATTTGTCATATCCAACGTCGTCCTCATCGATGCCATGACGAAACATAAAATTCGTAGACTTCACCACCAGAGAAGCAGGCCAAGCACTGGTCTCAACATCTCTTTGCGTATGATACAAGTAGTATAGTCCCATTCACGTCATCCCGCTAAAGAAGAAGAAAAAAACCGTTTCGTCGCGTAATATGTATATGCCAACAGACGCCAGGTACCCAGATAAGCTCCTCTCAAAAGAAAGAAAGCAAATAAAACAAAACAAAACCGACGTTGCCAAAATACAAGGCACCAAGACGTAAATCAAGTGCTAGTAAGCAAATCCTGTTTGCCTGTTTGCATTGTGCTTCACCGTCAAAGTTGGTGGGGAATAATGTAAAAAAAGTAGAAGAGGCGGGCTGTACAATGCATAGTGCAATGAAAATCCAAGTCTTTCGATGTTATTTACTCTGGGATGGGTTCGTTCGCCGCTTGCTGCAGCGCGGCAGGATCGTCCTTCTTGGCCCAGCCCGCCCAGCCAGTCACGCCTGTGTACCAGCTCGCGCGCTTGTTCTCCTTGTCCTTGACAGCGTCGGCGTTCTCCTGCACGAGGCGCAGAGGGCGAGGCGTGCCGCCGACAAAGGTCGTCTTCTTTTCCTGTACAGAGCGGGGAGGCGATTGCGACGGCGGCGTGGTGAGATCAGCGGACTCGCCGCTTATGCTTGACGTCTCGCTGCGCATACCTGGGAAGTTGCCCGTTGACGAAGGCGCTTGGCTGCTGCTACTGGGAACGCGCGATGCGCCACTGCCAGTGGCGCTGGCACCAGAGTAGAAACCTTGCGAGTTCCGTGGATTGCCGAGAGGAGGCGATAGGGGACCATCGGGGCCCTTGTACATCTGGCTCACGAGGCTGGCAGCACCAGCAAACTGCTCGCTTTGAGGGCGGGATCGTCGAACACTAGTAGAGCGGCCAAGATTGCCGATAGGAATGCTGGGCGCTCGCTCCGGATCCATGTGCGCAGATGTGGATGCGCTGGTCTGCGCAACAGAAATTGGGCGAGGTTTGGGCTTGCTGTTGGCGTTGGGGCCCATGGCCATAGATTTGGCACGCTGCAGCAGTGACGAGCCGTTGGGAGGGGCAGGCAACTCCTTGTTGACGTTGCCCTTGCCGTCGCTCGACTGGTCCAGGATGGATTCAAAGTCCTGATGCTGCAGAAGGCGCTCGATGATTTTGTTAATATATAGAGTCAGAGCCTTGTTCTGCTCCTTCATAGACTTGAGCTCGGCCTCGAGGCGACGTTCGCCGTCGCCCTCAGCCTCGGTAGCATCAGAGAGCTCATCGGCGAGCGAGGAGGCGGCAGGGACTTTGCCCTCAAGAGCGGCGAGGGCATCCTGGTTCGAGCTCATGTAGCTAAAGTCGCTCTGGCCAAAGTCGCCCTTAAGCGTCTTGTCCTTGAGAAGCAGCTGGTAGCTTTCGTTGTCTTCCATCAGTCTGGCGTTAGCCATGCGCGCTTCCATCAGCAGGCGTTCGACTTCCTGCAGGCGCCCGCCGCCTTGGTTCTCCGATTCGACCAGCTTGATCTGGGCCTCGGCGAGCTCCAGTCGTAGGGATTCGATGAGCTTGTCCTTTTGTAGGATAAGTTTTGAGCTGCTGCGAGAGTCGCTTCTCTGTAGCGACGACGGTGGGGCAAAACTGCCGCCATCAATCGAGGGTGAAGCGTTAGCTGCTGGTAGGTTAGTGAATGTGTGGCAAAACATTAAGTCGGATGATGTGCTGTGTTACTTGCCTGTCCGGGAAGCGCGCGTGTCATCGTCGCCGTGATTACGTTGGGCAAGGCTGTCCTTTAGTCTCTGTATGATGGCTTGCATTTCCTCTTCCTTGTTGGCCATGTCCTCCTTTTCCTTGAGCATGGAACTGCGTTCCGCCTCGTAGATGGTTTCCATTTCGCGGATCTGGCGAGTGGCCTCTCGTTTGTCGTTGTTGAGGGCTTCGAGCTGCTCTTCGTATTCGTGGACCCTTTCCTCGAGCTTGGCAGAATCCTTGACCGCATCGTCGAGCTTGGTCTGAAGGACGTCGATTTGCTTTCCGAAAGATTCTGACTGCTTCTCCTCCTTCTCCAAGCGCTGCTGAAGATCCTCAGCAGCGGCCGTGGCCTCGGCGTGAGCGTCGGCCTCTGCGGCGGTGCTGTTCTTGCGAGCGGCGGCTGCAGCTCGGGCCGACACTGGGGTTCCTATGCGGGTTGAGCGTGTGCGTGCGTGGCCGGCGGGAGACGAAGTCGAGTTGCGTTGGGAAGCGGATCGCGAAGGCGAGGCGCTGGGCGATGTTGTGTTTTCGGCGTGGGAGACTCGGCCAACGCCAGCGGGTGGCTTCTTGGCGACAGCAGACATAATGACGGCGACTTTGAGACTGCGGACAACCAGCGTCTAGCGGTAATGTGTAAGATGTCGGGTAAATACGGCGGTAAACGGGGATGATGTGCGCAAGATAATGCACAGTACGTGCGGTAACGATTCTTTGGCGACAGAAGAGACAGCCACCAGTGTTTGCAGGTGATAAGTTCAGGATGGTGGTTCAGATGTCAAAGAGGAATGTCAAAGAGGAAATAGGAGGACAGCGTAGTACGGAGAAGATACACAACAAAACATGGGGTTCCGACACGACAGCGCTCTGTGCCAGGCAAAGGTCCCCACATCAACCTGGCCCGTGATTCAGGGACGAGCAGCGCAGTCAGGCGTTTTGTAGCAGATTTAGTGGTCTCGAAGGAACGAGATTGCGGTACCTGGTACATTGCCAAGCAATAAATTTGATCCTATAATCCGGCTATTCTGGCGCATTGTTTCGCCGTAGCGGGTACCCACTACCTGCCTGTCAAGTCCAGGCTGTCCTTTCTGCTTGGTTACCGCTCTGTTCGGTTGGCGCGCCCAGCTAAGAATGCGGGCGCTCTGTTGCTACGGGCACATGAAAGTGGTACACCAAACGCAAGGGCATGTCTCGGACGTGGTATCCGTAGAGTCGCCTAAGTAGTACCGCAAAAACGTTTGTAGACACAAAAAGGCGCAAGTCGGTACTCTGGCCCAGCTCACAGAAGCAAAGATGTGAAAAGTAAAATCAAGACCTCCTGCGATGGTCTGATCTGGTCGAGCCAAATGACCACCGTCCCTACTAGTATGCGGCATGAACGCCCACGGTCGGACGTGTTCCCTTATTTAGGATGCTGGCTCGGTCCTGAAGAAACGCTAATAAAGATCTGCCATTATAGCCGACGACTTCTTTCTGCTGTGCGGGAGGCATCGCCCCTTGTCCGAAACAATAAGTAAGCAGCAGCATTCACATCGTGAACAAGCGCTGTGCAAGCTCTTCTAGGAAAAGCTTTATTGGCTATTATCATATCAATGAGGATGGTCCTTTACGAAATCCACTGCATGATGCTGACGCATGGAGGCATTGAGACCTCGTTGTCCCCTGTTTCCATGCACCTATAATTTAATCTTATTAGCGCGCTGATCAGGGATGGGTAGACAGATGGACCTGGATGTCGCAAAGCAGGGAGCGATCTTTCAAGGGAAAAGGTAAGGATAGAAATAGGATCAACTAGAGCTTAATAATCTCAATTGTTTTCAGACAGCACATGGAGGATCGTAGCATTTACATACTTTCGTGAAAACTGGCGTCTGTCTTCACGCTAGCGATATGATGAGTTGTGACAACGTAACCAGCACGGCAGCGCAAGTCCAATCCACAATCTGTCACGAGGGGAAACATAACGAGCTTTGATTCTTCATTGAGTTGTCTATTTCAGCGATCCTAAACACAAAACGCTGTTCAACTACACGAGTGTTCGCAAGTGGCGGCTATTAACGAATAGTTTCGTCTCATCAACCCCGAGTGTCCGTTGTCTCATATCGCGATACATCGACTGGTACGTGCCGGTGACCCGAGTTAACCCCAACGCCAGAAAAAATGCTTTTGTTTTTTTTTGTTTGGTTGGCGATCGTTCACCGCTTAAGCAACCTGGTCGCTGAGGATGTCGGAGTCACCAGCGTCGAGGATGGCGAGGGTGGAGCAACGGAAGAGCTTACCGCAGGCGGTACCGAGCTCAATCTGGAGAGGGAATACAGGTAAGCCAATGTGAACCCTCCAAAGTCAAGGCAAGACTTCTTCGCTGGGCAGACCCCAAGGGACACCCGACCTCCATTGAAGGATTCTCGAGTGTCTCTCGGTCAAGCACAATCGTGTCACGATTGGATTGTTTTGTTACGGATCGAACAGGTTGCATCACGTTTGGTCTGGGTGAAGAAGTCCGCAAGGGTATGCGCCGGGGAAGAGACTTACGTTGTTGCCGGAAAAGTGGTGGATGGGGGCCTTGGACAACATGCTGTAGTACTCGAGCTCAGACTTGCGGAGAGGAGGAGTATTGCCAGCAATGATGATCAGCTTGGCCTTGCCAGATCGCAGGCTCTTGAGGGTCGACTTGTATCCAAGAGTGACTGAAGCAAATGTTAGTATTTGGCACGAAATCGTTGGCTGTGAGTGGCAGCAACGAACCCTTGCCAGACTTCATAACAAGCGCCAACTTGGAGTTGATGGTGTTAGAGTCCTTCTTGTTCTTCTTAATGGGAGCCATCTCGACGGTGTTGTTTTCGGTATCGTAAAATTGACCGTGTCTTTGATGCAGAACAAAATTTCGAGATAGGTTGGCAGCTCACCGCGGCGATTTTTGGAGTAGCCCAAAATTTCTTAGTGGGGCGAGGGCTGTCCACTGGACGTGCAGCCACGCGAGCCAATCAGAATGCAGGCACTCTTTGGCGTTAGCCCTAAAGGCCCGCGGTTTAAGCGATAACACCACCGATCTAGATTACCAAGCAGGCTTTGAAATCAATCCTGGTGGCACTGCGAAAGAAAGTGTTCTTGGTTCCTCTCTGCTGGAGTCATCTTTCCCCCGTCACCAACAACCACTTTACGGAAAGCTCACCAGAAATCCGACAAGATGGCTCGCCGTCCCGCTCGTTGCTACCGCTACTGCAAGAACAAGGTGAGAATTTTCAAATGATTTTTCGTCGCGCGCGAACCGACTTTCGACCTGTACTGCGAAAGAAAGATTTGGATGACTCCCGCTGCGACGGGATGACGATGACGCAGGGGAAACTGGGGATGGAGTTAGGACGCGGGATCACGACGATGACGTCCATTTAATGCGCGAACATTATGCTAATAGTTCTTGTTTGTAGCCGTACCCCAAGTCGCGCTTCAACCGTGGTGTCCCCGACCCCAAGATTCGCATCTTCGATCTTGGCCGCAAGCGTGCCGCCGTCGACGACTTCCCTCTCTGCATCCACCTCGTCTCCAACGAGTATGAGCAGCTGAGCTCTGAGGCCCTCGAGGCCGCCCGTATTTGCGCCAACAAGTACCTCGTCAAGAACTCCGGCAAGGAGGGTTTCCACCTCCGCGTCCGCGCCCACCCCTTCCACGTCGTCCGTATCAACAAGATGTTGTCTTGCGCCGGTGCCGATAGACTGCAGACTGGTATGCGTGGTGCCTGGGGCAAGCCCAACGGCTCCGTCGCCCGTGTCAACATTGGTCAGATCATCATGAGCGTCCGCACTCGTGACTCTAGTATGTGCTTTCCACGAAACCTTGGCTGCTCGACAAGGGTATCTGCAATGCTCCTCAGTACTAACCTCGTCGCTAGACCGTGCTCTCGCTCTCGAGGCTCTCCGCCGCTCTCAGTACAAGTTCCCCGGTCGCCAGAAGATCATTGTCTCCAAGAACTGGGGCTTCACTCCCCTCCGCCGCGAGGAGTACCTGGAGCGCAAGGCCTCTGGCCGCGTCAAGGATGACGGTGCTTACGTCCAGTTCCTCAGCAACCACGGTTCTCTCGCCGAGAACATGAAGCGCTTCCCCGATGCTTTCACGGCTTAGATGGAATAGCGAGGTTTGCATTTGGAATTCGGCTGGCGTCAATGTGGCATGTCAGATAGATGACGTTTAGTTTACGGTTGTCAAAATGGACGAATTAAACTACATCGTATATCTGTGCTCGCGTCCTTCTCACTCTCATCAGCATGGTGCATGTCTTGACCTATCGCCACCCCGTATACCCGTGTTCGTGTTTTATGCGCTATCATCATCGTAATGTACGTCTTGAACAAACGCACGTACATCCCTCGGCATGCAACAACATCCAAACGTACTCTCTAAGGATGACCCAGACATGCCTCAGCGGCTTCAGTACTGTAAATCGAGAAAGATTACAGCAATGCTCAGAGCGAGGCTGGAGTTGCCGCGATTTTATGCTGGTCGGCTTCCAAAGTTGTCATGGCTCTGCGTTCAAATCGCCAAACCCACGTTGAGTGTTCTGAAGGCACCTGGTTGGAGGATTGTTTGTGCCAAAACACTTGGTGTGGGGAGAAGAGCATGAGAAGCAGTACACAGCTACTCGTCTACCGGTGACCAATCCCCGCGAGGACTATACTCGCAGCTTGCTTTGGGCCGATGCAACGTGATGCTAAGGATGACACGATATCTTGCTGAACGGTTGAGATAATAACCCTCGTTACCAGTCTACCGTGGTCGAGTGTCAAAAGGTTTGCAATAGGAACTACGGCATCTGTCGGTGGCGTTTCCTCGCTTATTATGTAGAACTGAGGATTCTGTATCCATCAAGACGGACTAAGCAGCTTGTGCTACTCGCTCTTTATTAGCAAAAAGAAGTATAAACTAGCTCTTACTAGGCTGATGTGGTTCGTTTTACGTGGTTACGGCGGCGTGCATAAGTTTGGCAATGTCCCGACTGGCGTGCCTTGGTTATATGCGTCTAGATCAACTGAGTCGCAATGCCCCAGCGACTGGCGAGACCCCAAGCGGCTGCTCTGTCTAGTCTGCGTTGATTTCCGCGTGCCGTATCCGGCGAAACTGGGATTATCGGAGCGGTAAAAGTGATGTGAAGTCATAGAGACGAGAAAGGTGAAAAGCCATGGCCAGTAATATGCGAGATCGGGGAAATGGTGGTCTCCAAGTTGCATTAGACTAGTGCTGCGAGGCGAGACGGGTGGGACGAGGACCGAGTCGTGGCAAGGGCTGGCGCAGAATGCAGGCGGCAACCATGAAAACATGGGTACGTGGACAGTTATATGACAGCCGGGTTGAAAGTCTTTTGACATTGAATTTATTCACACTTGGTCGAATTCCGCTACCCATGTTGTCATGGACTCCGAGGCCGCAAGTGCCGTGAACGCTTGCGGTGGCGAGTTCACAGGTAGCGGGGTCTCGCAGGCGGCCAGGAACCGTCCAGTGCAATTGGCGAGCTGGGCAGTTGGCCACATGACCCTACAGCGGGTGACGCCATTCCGTCAGCACCGCCCTGGACAAGCCAATGAGCGCCAGCGACGACAGGAGGGGTGACAGCATCGAATGCAAGGACGGTAAGATCAGGCGCGATGGCTTGGTGCTCTCTTTTGTTGGGCTGGGCAGCTTGGGGGCGGTGACCTTTGGAGGCGGAAAGGGTCCAGTGGTCGCCAGACCAGTGTTCGTGAGCCAGGTACTGATGTGGCCAGAGCCGAGTGGGAGTGAGCATTATCAGATTGCTAGGCTGGTTGGTCGTACTCCGTACTGCCTGAGCGGTTCGCGCAAGTGACTCCACTGGTATCGAGCATGGACTTGGTCGAGCAGGAGAGAGATGGATAAGACGGGGGGATACGAGTAAGTCGTCCCGACGTTCAGGGAAATGTGGGAGTTGACGCCATTCGGCACGGATACAGGCCGGTGAGACAAGCCGACACGGGGAACCGCCTATCAGAAAAATGATGGGACACACGAAAAGGAAATGCAGACGTGTAAAAGCCTGGGCAATTGAGGTTTGTTGGCAAATATAAGACAGTTTGCTGCGGCGATTCTACGAGGCAAGACGCCACGCCACGCTTTGCATGTTATTAGCACTGCTGGCTACGCGCTATTAGTCAGTTGCCTTGTAGTGAACGGACTGAAACGCGACAGCGCCATCCACTATTTGCGAGTCATCACATCCTGCGGATAATTCGGGGCGTATTCGGGAGATGATAGATTCGGCTGCAATTGGGTAAATGCCTGACACCTGGCAGCTGGATGTGATGGCGGCGGCGGTGGTGTGTGTGTGTTTGTATGTATGTGTCTCTAATAACGGTCCCGGGCCCGGACCTCGAGACCCTGTTCCCCGTCCAGCCCTCGCTGAAACAAAAGAGACGAAAAGGACAGGGGACCGAACAAGCGTACCTACCTTGCTTGGGCAATGTAACAAGAGGCTTGAGGAGCGCGTCCGAAACACAAAGGGCGGTGTCCTGACTAGGTAAGTCGTTAGGGAAGTACGGGGATGGTACTGCGAAGCCGTGCGAGAAACGTTGCGCACCGCTTAAGCGTACAGACCCGGGAACGGACCGAGTGCATAATTATCTAACAAGGAGAAAATGATTGACGAATAGGTTGGAGATGCTGACGCGTGGATGAGATAGGTAGATAACGTGCACAATCTAAGACCCGGATCGAAGCGCTGATAACGACATCTGGCACTGATTGATGCCACCATGATGATGCCGTGTAAGACCGCACTTACAGGGCCGGAGCCACTGTATTTTTACAAAGGGGCCCGCCCATGGAAGTCAGCCCAGTCGTTCAGCAGACAGTGTCATGAGGATGCCGGGCACCCAGGTGCAACACATTCTCTGGAAATATGGCTCTAGGGGCAACCACGGCGGATGGGCCAAAGATCAGTTAGCAGCAAGAAGAGCCGTGATCAAGAAGAACTCTCCATTCCGACATGTCCTGTTCCTCATCATCCTGCCCTCGTTGCTTGTAAACTGCTGTATCCGGCACGCGAGCAGCGCCCATCGTAGGACGAGCCCACTGAAGGGCTCCACTACCACCAGTTATAAGGCTGCACCTTGTGTTTGATTGATGCGCTACAGCGGCCGATCTGGTCGTCTTACCAGGGCCTCGCCTCTCACTGTGCCACCTCTGTGTCGCCTCTGTCTTCTCTCTCCCCGCCCCCCTGGCCTCGACGCAATCAGACACTCCCGGCTCCCAACAAAAGGAAACCTGAGCCCAGTTCAGCCCGAGTCACATATCTCTTACGTTTCCCCTTTCGACCCTTTCATCTCATCCTCCATCCTTCCGTTTCCTACGATTTTCAATTTCTCGATCGTTGTAGTGTTTTATTCGCGCCGCAGTAGAATCGCCCACCTCGAACTCCCGAGCTTACCAGCGGCGCTCCGACAGCCAGTCCGAACTCGCCCCATCACGCCTTATCTGTCTCGTCACTCGCTTCCGAGCCCCACGCCATCCTACAAGCCATATCTATCACTCATCGCCGCACCGGATAACCTCGCAGGCACGCCCATTCAGAATACACTGTCTGTTTTCCTAGGCACAGCACTTGGATAGTGCTACCTACGAAATAATGGCTTTTCAGCAACCTGCACGGCAGCCCGCTCAGCGAGTGGTCCGCCCGACTGCCGCTGTTGAACGCAGCCAGCACTCGCCCGCAGGCCTTCAGGACGGAGAGCCCGACCAGTCGCAGACATCATGGGTGCTGTTCTCCCCGCCAACAGACGTCACCACAGCCTCGTATCTAAGTGAAACCGAGCACTCGGTAGATACACCTGGTCGCTCGCGGGCCAGCGGCCAGGGCAGCCTACACACTGCGGCAAGATCTACCCCGACCGACGACTTTCGACTATCGCTCGCTTCTTCTGCCGTCGACGACATTTCTGTTGACGAAGATGCTGAACTCGACAGCCTCGACAGCCACCTGCCCGAATTCCGCTCCCAACCCGGTGACCATGTCGCCCCGCACAGAAACAGCATGCACGCCGCTGTGCCCGTCTTCCCTGCCCACGACGGTCTAGGGTCGTTCCGTCTCGACAGGCCTGCACTGGGCCGCGATGCACAGGAGCAGATCTACCAGTTTGAGCGCTTCAATCCAAAGAGATTGCGAGTCGACCCTGCCAACAACACGCACATGGAGACGGACGCCGCTGAGACACAAGAGGCGGCAAAGCGAGAGCGGATCGAGGCTTGGCGGCTGGAGCACAGCCGTGTACTCCTCGACGAGGTGCAGCGCGAGACCAGACGCCGACGCAAGTCGCTCGTCTCCATGCATCGCCGCCACCAGTCTCAGTCGTCTGCTGACGACAACATGACCTGGCATGATGACGATGACGCTACGCCGGCCGACGCGCCCAGCGAAGATCGAGGCTTCCTCGCCCGCATAACCCGCACCGTTGTCCAGGATATCTTTGGCATCGACGAGAGGCTGCTGGACGTTCTCCTCGGCGAGACTGCTATCGATGAGGAAGAGCTGTCCAACACACCGCGCGCGTCGCAGCTCAACATGGGGCAGCCGGCGTCGTCACTCGACGAGGAGTCCTGGCAGCTGCGCATCCTCGAGTCCGTCTCGCGCGAACTTGGACGCATCGTCAACCACCTCTCACCACACCACCCCGGCGCCTTTTCCACCTATTCGCGGATGCAGCAAATGCCTCTTCCCTATGCCGGCTTGCCCGTGATACCCGAGACAGCCGACCAACCCAGTCTAGACCAACCCAGCACACCGCCTTCTGCACCCGAGTTCAAGCCCACCATCAGCTCCAACACGCAACCGATGACGATACCTGGAAAGGCCAGCGAAGAGGAGGACAGCGGCAACTTCACCAAAGACGAATGGGAGCGTGACCTGGACATTAAGCTCGTCTTTCGCTATCTCATCTCTCGCTTCACATCTCGCAACAACTCGTCACCAAGCAACTCGCCATCGCACAAGACAACGACAAGCATGCAGGATGCTGCAGCTCGCGTGGCCCGCGTTCGTCAGCATCATCCGCTGATTGCTCGCTCGCGGCCGATGGAGCGCCGACCATTCAGAACCGTTGCGCCGAGCAGCCCCATTGCGGCGCGGCCGCGAAGCAGCTGCGCCAGCCAGAGCACACGACGCTCGGCTCGACGCAGTAGCACGTCGTCGCGACACTACTGGGACATTGGTGGCTCTCTCGGTACCGGCTCCATGATTGGGCCGCAAGGGCCAATGGGGAGCTGGGGCGAGGTGTGATGAGAGATGACGAGCAAACACACTTTTGCAACGGAACTTGATGAATATATTTTGAGCCCAGCCCGGGCCGTGTACACTAGCAAACGGCGGAGGTTTCCGCATTACCTGCATTATTATTATTGTTGCTTTGACGACCTTGATGAACACTCGATGGGGGGGGGGGTTGTTTTAGCCCTCCAGCGTACAGAAAACGAGAGAGAGATATATATACATACTACGCCTTGGCATTTATAGACAGACGCCCTTTTTCTTTTTAGAGTAATATGGACATGTTACTGCTACATCTCCCGAGTAAAGCTAGTTCTGCCAAGTAAATAATAGTGAGATCGGGCCGCTGGTGCTTGAGTATCGGAGGCGAGAGGAGGATGTGACGTGTAAGTCATTGTCGACGTGGGTAGAGTTGATGCCTGCAAGTAACTAGCACCGAAATTGATGGAGGACCGGGGGTGTCGGCGGCCAGGCGGCGCAAGTGAACGCCTCACCGCACCGACACAATTGCGCGCGGCGGCGCCATGGGTGTGGATATCCAGAAGGTGACTCTAAAACGCTCCCCGCCGTTTTGTTTTCTTGGTGTTGCTGACGGCAATGCTGTTCACGATGAGTTGGGCTGGGGTGGGTTGGGTGGTGTATGCGGTTCGAGGGCTTGGCACCACACACCTTGTGAATGCTGATGATGGCGGTATATAGATGGAGTTGAGGCGTATAGAATGGATTGAGACTCGGGGAGCTGCCCTGATCACAGCAAGATTTGCGCGCAATTTTGAAAGAAAAGAAAAATTGTTTGCGACGTTGTTTCTGAGTCACAGGTTGACTACGACGCTGGGGAGAGGGAGGTGGTGTGGACATGCCGACATGGACCGCTCAGCAACGCGCGAGGCATCAACTACAAACGAGTCTTGCTACGGCGCAGGACTCCCCCAACCTTCGCCAATTTTTTATTATTGCAAATGCAAAACGCCCATGACCGGGGGCTGCAGTATACACACAAGTCACCATGAACCACACTGCAGCCTGGTCATGGGCGATTTTTTTGCATTTGCAATAACGACCTAGATGGCGACTACGTGGGTGGGTAGAAAGGACGCGACGCCTGTGCCATCTGCTCGCCGGAAGTAGAAAGGTCGTGGGGGTTGACGGCTTGTTCGCCCTGCGTGCCTTGCATTGGACATGAACCTAACGGAGGGCCGACGCAAGGGGGAAGAGAAAATGTGCAGCGGGCTCTTTTTTTTTTTTTTTATAAGCTAGGTTGGCTGTTGCAAGGTTGTCTCGGAGAGGGTGTGTGTGTGTGTGTGCGTGGTTGTGTGGTGTGCGTGTGCGAGTAGTGGAGGGACGGGCGAGCACGTAGATGTTGGAGATGCGGCATAGGTGTGGACTGTGCAAGATGGGGGAAGCCGGGGGGACAAGACTCTCTGCGAGTGACTTGTAATCGTCACGACAGAGCAGAAAGGGGGGGTGAGGAAGAGCCGAGCCCAAAGGACTTTGTTTTGTTGGTGGAGTCTGGATGTTTATAATGATTTTTTTTATCCTTCTACCTCGGGGATGGTGTCGTCGTCTTACGCGGGCCGATGTTGTCAGTGCAGACGTGATGGGGACTTTGGCCCGGCCAAAAAAAGCAAGTCATGAAAAGATGATGGTGTGGAGGTGGAGTGCGGCAGTGCGGGAAGAGGCGTGAGCGGGCCATCATCTCAAGGCTGCCCTCCCTGTAGGCTGTAGGCCTGTGCATACAGCTAGCTTCCAACCTACCTAGATATGTACCTAGGTAGGTAGTCATCCGTCGAGTCACCATCTAGGCAGACGGTGTGTGCGCCTTTTTGACATGTTCAGAAGAGGTTGGGACGGACGCACGCTTGAACAGTCCAACTTGTCAAGTGGAGGACCTGCTGTCCTGCCAGTTTTGATCCATGAAACGGCGGCAAAAAGTAGAACAAGTGCCCGATTGGAACTAGGCGACTTGGACAAGTGACCGACCCTGCGCCGTGACAATTGTAGTTACTGCTAATGAGGTGGGCGGAGAGACACCGGGGAAGCCTGAGAGGCAGCCGAACCAGTGGCAGCGCAAGCACAGCCTGGATCTCGACAGCGACCGTCAGCAGGCGCCTGCTAATATGGAGGATAACTGGTAAATTTATAGCGCAAAGAAACGGCACGCGTCCCTGTTTCAGTGGCTCTAGCACTGGCGGGCTGCTCCGCTAGGTACTTTTTACCCATGTTGCGGCTTCCCACAGTCCCGCTACCCAACTGGCCCAACTGCCCTGCCCGTTCGCCGTCCGTCCACCGTCCAACCGCTAACTAGAGGCAGGTAAACCACCCTCTTCCTCGTCCACCTCCATCTCCACTTCACCTCCCACCCTCCCACCTCCCGCTATCGAGGACCACGCCCCGGCCCTTTTCTCCCAGCGCTTGTTGGCTGACAAGCTTCTCTTCCTCTTCCTCTTTTCCCTTTCCTTCTGCACAACTGCTCGACGGACAGGCACCCTCACAGGTCTTCTTTTGCTCTATTGCCGCTTCTCTCCGCCGTCATCCTCAGTCTGCATCGCCGGCTTGTTGTGTATATAAGCTGCATGCCCACGCCCGCACCCGCGACGCCAGCCTTCCACCATCTCTCCTTCCAACCGTCGCAACAACCATGAGCTCTGAGCTGTAGCTGGGCTCACTGGCCGACCCGAGCTACTTTGCCAGTCATTCGCCCTCTTACCACGACAATTGCTTCGTCGACCAATGCGCTTTCATCCTGCATTGCATTTGCTACCATCACATCGTCACCCGCCAGCTCCGCATGAATTGACGCCGACCACGACTACACGACTGCACGACTTGCTCACAGCCCGCCGCTCAAACATTGCTCCTCGCTTTCGACACCAATCACGACAGACATACAACTCCTAGCATGCCACTGCAGCGCAATTAGCTGCCATGGCCTCCGCCCCCCTCTCCAACTCGCCCTCGAGGCTCTTCGACGTCTATACCGACAATGCCCCGAATCGCAACCTCTCCCCGATGCCGCGCGGCGGCTGCAACTTTGTCGACTTGACACCCGGCACCGCTGGCTCACGCTGTGGCTGTCGGCGCTTCTGGAAGCTCCATGCCGGCGACAATGGCCAGGCCGGCTGGTGCATGTGCAACCATCACGCCTGCTACCACGACGACCGCGCCGCCGACGAGGCCCTCGCGCCGCCCCCGCCCACGCCCGTCGCTGGTCAAGAAAACGAGAGGCCCAAACCGACGGGGCGTGAGCCGCTGAGCCCCGTCGTCGACTTTTCTTTCAAAGTGCCGCCTGCCCTTACCGGCCTCGACATGGCCAATCTTTCCGCGGGGCCCCCGCCGCTCTCCTTCCTCAACGAATTTGCCAATGACACGGAAATGATGAATGCGCCCAGCATGGCGCCGCCAGCAGCCCCTTCGCTGCCCGACACGCTCAACTGGGGCGACTTTGTTCATTCAGACCACGGACAAGGTGCTGTGCCAGCTATACCACCCCAGTGCCTCATGTCGCAAAAGACGGCCTCGACGACTTCGTCGGTACAAAATAAGTACCTCCGCCCATTTGCCGGTAGGGGCTTGCATACACTTGGCGGCCCCAAGGAACCAAAGCAGTCGCCGCTGCGACAGACCAGCAGATCGAAGAGCCAAATCACCCAGGAAGCACCACTCCATGCTGAGCAGCCACCCGGAACCCCCATGACTGGCGTCTCCACGATAGCAGAGCCTCGTGTCTTGGAACGCAACTTTGCTTCCAAAGACGGCCTGAAGAATATGAATGAGGCCTTGTCTGGCCACGAACAGCGATTGGACAAGCTCGAGACGGGCTCTTTTGCTGCCGCCGCGGCCCACGACGACTGTGTAGACAAGCACGAGCATCTAGACTTGCGCATCACAGATCTTGAGGGAAAGGTGGAGGAGCTGGAGAAAGTCGCCAACGACAATGACACCATCGCCAGCCGTCGAGAACGCCACGACGAGGATGAAGCCACGGCCAGCATCATCTCTGTGACTACCAGCACCACGACCCGGCCTGCTACTGCGCGCGATCTCGCCAATCAACTGCAGGCACTTCAATCACAAGTATCTCAACTACAGTCATTCCTACCCTCCATCAACCATCCATGGGAGGTTGAGGTTGTCTTTCTACCTTTTCCTCTTAAAAAGGTCTGGCAAGACCTTCACCAATTCAAACAAGACCCCACACTCAGCAATGACGACTGGACCCAAGTTCCGCAGACCAACAGCGCCTCCATGTTCCGGTCGCAGTCGCCCGTTTTCGGCGACTGGGCCACGCCCGACCACGACGCCGAGTGGCTGCTGCCAAAAGCCTGCGGTGACAAGAGCGTCACCGACAAGCGTCTCCGCAGCCGGGGCCTCGTCAAGACCATCTCCGTCCATGGCCCCGACGCGCGCAGCGTGCACATGGCCGTTGTCACGGCCTTTGGCAGCGTCTTCAACGAGATGCAGATGCTGCCACGACGCCAGGACACGGACCCGCGATACGCCCGCTACCTGGGCCTGCAGTCGGCGTGGCTCCCGCTGCGCAAGATTCACCGCGACTCGCGCCTGCGCTTCCTCAGCCCTGCCGAGATGGTGACGCCCGCGCTGTGGGACGTCCAGTTCCTCAGCTCCGTCATGATGCGGTCGTCTGAACCTAGATTGTTCATTACGCACCCGGACGCCTACCTTCAGGACTACCTTGCCTATGAAGCTGGCTGGACATGGCAGCGCGTCCGTGAGCTGACGCGCGTGTACCCGGACTTTGACGAGTCCCAGCAGGTGCCCGAGGCCGACGCTCTGGAGGAGCACTGGTCCTGGAGCGAGACCATGGACGAGCCCCCCAACGTCAACACCTCGATGAGCTTACGACAGTCGAGGCCGCGCGCCACCGTCTCCCCCTCCCACGCTCGCTTCCCACTTATCGAGCGCTGGCGATCACAGAGTCCAGCCATTGTCCGCGAGCACTCGCCGCTAGGCAACAACCACAGCCGCTCCTCTGCCAACCGTTCGTCTTCTCGCCCACCGCACGGCCGCACCGCCTCCGTCCCTGTGGCTGCCGCCCGCCATCCGTCGGTCGACAACCAGCGCCGCGTCTCCACCAACAGCCGACGGGCGTCCCCCGCCATGCGCGTCAGCGTCGGCGGTGGGGGCGGTATCATGAAGAATGGCCGCGGCACCCGCTCCCCCAGCCATCCCCTCTACACACCGCGCTGGACACACTCGCCCAGTCCCATGCCCTGGGGTGGCCCTCAGGACCGCCAGCCCGCGCGTGGCATGACGCCCTTTGCCTACGCCACGCCTTATAGCAACGCTCCCGCGCCGCCACCCCAACTTCAAGAAAACGGATACCGTGCGCGCAGCGGCAGCGTGGTCCGGTTCGAGGTGCATCAGCCGTACTACCAACAACCTCGCCACCGGAGCAGCAGCAGCCGTCTTACCGCTGTCCCTCAGCCGCCGCCGACAACCATGCTGATTGCCGATGATGATAATGTCAAAATGTACAACAGCGAGTCGGACGACGACTACGAAGAGGATGAGGACGAGGAGGGTGGCGACACGGACAGCGTAGTGGACATGGTGACGGATGCTCAGCCGCATCCGCTGCAGCTTGTCGCAGGGCCCATCTGGCCCGGTATGCCAGAGGACGAGCCCTGGCCGGGCATCGAGGACGGCGCGCCGGGGCTGCGCTCTGGCGACGCCGAGAACATGGACCCGAATGTGAGCCTGGGCGGTGCGAGCCAGCAGAGCAGCCAGCCTAGCGAGTATCCGAGCACGCAGATTATCAAAAGGGACGAGGATGAAGATGAGGACGATTTTCTGATTCATGAGGATTAGCGCTTTTTGATTTTCGATTTTGATTTGATTTTTCCTGGATGGATGTAAACTGGGGAGTTATTTTTCGGAGGGATTGGATGGGATATTGTTGGGTGATGCGTGTTTTGAGATACCAAAGGGATATTACATATATATATATATATGTATGATGCGTTTTATATAGGGGTTCATCTTTGTTCTTAGCATAGGCGACATTTCAACTCCAAGTCATCAGTCAGTGTTTGAGACTGGCATGTATACAAAGTTACCGAAACCAATTCTACAAACAATTTCCTCTCTTGACCCTGTTTTTCCTCGTCATGTCTGACCGCATCGCTTTAATCGCATTCTTTTACCGCCTTGATCGAGTTCACAGGGCCCACGGAACAATTAGTCTTTTATTCTAGCTTTTTCTTTCGTAAATTCTATAGACATTTCTAGGCATAAACTCAACTTCCTTCATACATCAATGCAAGAAGGGTCCTACAGGCGTGAGGGTGGGGGTATCAAAAAAAAGAAAGCAATCGTCGCTGAGCCTGTATCATCTATGCCGCTGCTGCTCTATATTTTCCAAACTTTGGTGTCCAAGAGGGAGCGCACAAGGAGATCAATACCACGTTCCGGAGCCGTCACGCTCATGACGAATGCGGCACTTTTTGGCCAGACACATCTTGTTGCGCCCGAGGTTCTTGAACTTGGGCCCCTGCGGGCCCGACACGTAGTGGTACTGGCCAAAGAGACGCCACTGACGGACGTCGGCGAGCGGGTAGACGCCGTCGCCCCAGCGGCCGCGAAAGTGAAACCACGACGTCGGCGCGCTGGGGTTGGAGGCTGCCGGGAACAGCGTCTCGGGGGGCTTCTTGTTGCTGTCGCCTGCTGCCGCTGCTGCCGCGTCCGCCAATGATTTGGCCTTGACAGCGGCGGTGTTATCGGGCTGAAAGTCGTCGTCGGACTTGTAGTCGTAGTGGTAGGCGTAGTGGTTGAGGGACGGGTCCCACTGGGGGCCCTCGTCGGTCACGTCCTTGAGCATCTTGAAGGGGAGAATGTAGGCGTGGTCGCCGGGCGTGGCGTACATGGCGTGGGAGCCGAGCGCCGAGTAGATGACGGGCCGCTCGGCCGCGTCGGGGACGCCGCGAAACGTCGTGTTGCGCTTCTCCATGGCCTCCCACGCGTAGGCCTGGCCGCCCTCGTGCTCCGAGAGGTACATGCCCTGCGGCACGCCGTCCTTGAAGCGCACCATGCAGTGCTCCCAGTCGGCGACGTGGTTGCCGAAGCGCATGCTGAGGACCGTCTGGCCGAGGTTGTACGAGTAGAAGAAGAACCAAAAGGCATCGACGACGCCCTCGCCCTTGTCGACCAGGACGAGGACGGCCGGGGCGGCGGAGTAGCCTTGGGCGTCGGGCTTGTGGCCCTGGGCCGCTTCGTCTTGCGTCTGCTTGTGCTTGCCGCCAGAGAGTACTTTCTGGAGCGTCGGCTGGGCGTCAACGGCCCGCGACTGGCCAAAGTCGGACGGCTTTACGTGAGGATGGTGAGGCGTGGTGGAGGCATCCTCGTCAAGCGCTGCAGGCTCGTCTGAGGCAGGATCGGCGTCGGTGGGAAACGCCGAGGGTATGTTGTAGCGGCTGTGCAGCCAGGACGGGCGGTCTTCGACATTGTTCTTGCTGTGGAGGAAGACGCTGCCGTTGAGCTCGTTGAGGTGGCGCATGCTGTCGAGATCCCACGGCGCAGTGTCGTTGAGAACAGCCGTGTTGAGCTGGACGTCCATGTGGGCAATGTGGTCGCGCATGTCCGAGGGCCAAAACTGCTCGTCCGAGTAGAGGTGGACGATGGGTGCATGCTTGAAGACGTAGTCGGGAATGTCGCGGGAGCCGGGCTTCTCGCCGCGGCCCACGTCGGGCGTCGGAGGGTCGAGCCGGAGCTGGCCGTGGTTCTTGTAGTCGCGGCTGGCCGGGTCGGCGCGGAGGTGGTGAAGACCGCAGAGAGTCAGCCAGCGGCAGGCCTGGCGGTCGACAAAGTACGGGCTCGTGTTGACCCATCGGCGGTCGCGCTCCTGCTTGACGGGATCGCTGCCGCTGGGATCGAGGTAGCGCGGCGCGGCCCAGAGTACGTATACGAGGGCAGAAAAGGCAATCGCCACACCGACGATGCGATATGTCCAGTACATGGCGGGTGGTGTATGCAAAAGATCAAGACTGACGGGCGCAAAGACGACGGGGTGTTGCTGTTGTCGGGTAACGACTGTGGCTTGTTGGGGACAAGTAGAGATGCTGCGATGCCGATTGCTACGATATCATGTTTGACGCTGGGATGCAATAGTCAAAGATGTCGGGAAAACACCCGGTAGCCCGCGAAAGAGTAAAAGGCGAGCGAAGGGTATGGTAAGAGAGGTGCTGACGGGCGAGAGGGAAGCCGATGACGAGAGATTTGTAGAGCGGGTTCCGGAGCCGCACCGCCTTTTGCGTGAAGTGGTACTTGTCGAGTCAGGCAGGGCTGGGAACTGGCATTGACGATGGCTTTGTTGAGCAAATGAAGACCAAATAAAAAGAATGCGAAGGGAGCACGTTGCAGCAAGTCGCGATAGAGATCTGGGCGAGAAAAGGCGGCTCGTCGAGGTAGAACCGGCCCACGTTGTTGAGGGAGACGCGGACGGATGCTGGTGGGACGAGGGACAGGTGGTGCTGGTCACCAGTAAGAATGAGAGGTGTGACTGTGTTGGGTGGCCCAGTCGGTCAGTGATTGTCGAGGTGCCAACTAATGTTGGTTAGTTGACTATTCTGCATTGGTAGCGCATCTGGTGCCCGCGAAGCAGATGGACGGTCTGGTGGGGAGCAGAGCCGAGTGGCTGATGGCCGTTGCAGCGGGGCGCATGCACCTACCAATAGGTGCCAGAGCAGCCTCAACCTGTGTCTGGAACCACTGCTGAAAAGGTACGAAAGACTTCTTAAAAATCCTACAAGACCCGAGATATGAACATGTCCGTTTCAACTTTTCATCAATTTTGCTGACGGGCCAGGGTCTCCAAACACCAAAGCGGGTGTGGCAACTCTTGTCGCAGCCGACTTTCCCCATACACCCTCCAGCTGCCTACCTCCCAAGCCTCCTTACAGGTCTGTCCGCGCTGCAGCAGGCAGAGTTTCAGCGTGTCCCCTGCGAGCCGTGCTCCACCCCATCCAAGGCCTGCGCCCATCTGCAGCACGCCCATCACCTCTCGCCGCCACACAGATGTTCGTCCATCTTGTTGCAAGTTCGGTGGGCGATAAGCGGACAAGCACGGCCTTTTTCTCGCAGCATTCACGTGCGAAATGTCCAAGAAAAAAATTCACATGTCAGGACCCTAGGATCGACCAGCATGAAGCGACATTTTTTCTAAATTGATTCGTTGGCACGCCTACCTTTCAGAGAGACTTGCTCTCTGCGTCAAGAGGCATTTGTTCAATCAAGAGGTAGTCACCTACCTGCACTGGAACAACACACTCCAAGCCGCACTATTGCCTACCTGCCTAAGAATCTATGCCCAGCGTGACCACCATCTGCCCGCTACCAGGCCATCCTGCGTTCTGCTGCAACCCTATCTCATTTCGTCCCGTGTTCCTCATCTTTTCGCCCGATAGGCCCTGTCTTTTATGCCGCGCCCACAGCGTGCCAGCGAACCATGGCCCAGCCTCGCGCCACATGTGCACCCCACGTTGTCAACCCAAAGGCTCTCGTCAACGCCTACCACGACTCAGTTTAAACAGATTCACACCATCTTTTTTCTAGCCGCTCTTGACTTGGACTCTGCGGTCCTTGAAAATGGGACAGAGACAGCGATATTGCTCATCAGTGGTTACATGACGGCTCTCAGGGCGATGCTCGTATCAATTGGCACCCTCTTATATGTTGATATCATAGTATAAGCACTGGCTTCGTAATTTATTAATCCAGAGGATATTAGTCCGAAGACATGTCATCATCTTCGTCTTCGTCCTCGTCCATGGGCTCACCAGCCTCCTCCTCCTCCTCGCCCAAGTCCTCCCACCTCGCCGGTGTCGGCGTCGACCTAGGTGGCGACAGCACGGCCCTCTGCTTGCCTCGTCTTGCCACCGCCAGCCGTGCGCGTCCGGCAGCAGCAGCAGCAGCAGCCCTTGACCCTCGCGCGCCGGCGCCGCCTCCCCTCTTCCTGCGCCCGCTGCTCCCGCTCGCCTCCGTCGCTTCCTGCACCGTCGATGCTCTCTTCCGGCGGGGCTTGTAGTCTGGATCCTTGGTGTCATCAAAATCCTTGCCCTCACCGTCCAGCGCATACACCGTCACGTTGTCCGTCTGGCCTTTTATCTTCTTGAGCGCCATGATGTTCTCCAAGAAGCGCGCCTGCTGCCGCCGCGCTCCCGTGCGGTCCTTGCCCGGCGGAATGTGAATGTTCCATGCGGCGCGCGTCGCAGCTAGCGGATCGTCCCGGTCCTGCTGCCGCGCCGTCGCAATCTTTTCTTTCGTAACGATGCGCGACGACACCGCGCCCAGCAGGTCAATGCCGCCGGGGACCTGCCGCAGCGTCGGCAGCGGGTTCTCGTCGTCGTGCCGCGCGAACAATGCTTCTGTACCAATGATTTCTGCCCACTCGCCTTCAAAGAGTCGTCCGCGGTAGGATATCAGAGGGTGATCCGAGTGAAGCTCCAGTATTTGAATGTCATCTTGTGGTGTCGTCGCCTCTTCGCGTTGGGGTGCGTCCACGGGCGCAGTCGGCTCTGCAGTTGGCTCCCTCGTTGTTGGCGCTTGTGTCAAATCGATATTCTCCCGCGCTGGTTCTTTGCCCTTGGAGCGCAATGCCGGATCGATAATGTTGCCCTCGTCGTCTTCGTCGGGCTCGGCCGTAGCAGGATCAGCCTCGTCGTTGCTGCTTGCCTCTTCTTTGATGTCTGCGTCTCCCGCGCGAGAGCTTGCGCCAGCCGCACCGCCAGGCGGACGGCACGATGGGTCTGCGCCGACCGTCGTTTCTTGCCAGTTTTTGTAGTATCCACCTCGCGAATGGATGTTCATCTTGGCCGAGGTGCCCTTGAATTCGGGGTACGATAGTTCCAGGGCAAGGTAATACGTCTTGGCGGTGACGGTCGTTAGCGTGCGCGCATCTTTGTGGTGATCCCGGCACACTTACCTCGGTTTCTGTAGTCGAGTACTCGTATTCCCACTCCTTCTGGTCATCCTGTATCATCTGCTGGAGGACCTCGTCTAGCACCACGGGCGTCGTCTCGTCCTGGACCCTGCTCGAGCTCGCTTCCATGGTTTCGGTGACAGACGCGCCTCAGTATCGTGTCGTGTTGTGTCGCGTTGTGTCGCATTCGAAGTGATGGGTGTAGCTGCAGACCAGAGCAATGACTCAGTAGACACAGCGATGCCTGCAACCCTCAGCACTGTGCCAGTCCCTAATTCGATCACGGTAGATACGTTAGATGCTGTTTTCGACAGCTGCTGTGGAGCTTGCCAGAGCGCCGATGCAGGCCCAGTTCGACGCCTGTAATTTTTTTTCGTCATCCAGAAGCGACCAGCTGCCCCGCTATCCAGACAGCAAATTCGGGGCCCTTCAACAAACAGCCGAAACTTGAGTCACCTTTTTCCTTTTACCTCTCATCCTTGCACTCGACATTCCAAGATACCCCAACTCGTGCCTGGTTCAAGCCTTCATGCCTCTGCAGGCATTACAATAGCTCTCCCTATCGACTCTTCTCCGTGAAAGCTCTCCCGCGCGTCCCGTGCCATCGCGACTCTGCCCCTCCATCGCATATATTGCCCCGCGTACGCAACGAAACCACCTTCAACCCCAACGATGCCGACCGTCCACCTGCTCGACTATGTTGCAGGCAACATTCGCAGCTTGGTCAATGCCATTGAAAAGCTGGGATACCAAGTCGAATGGATCAAGTCGCCCGAGGATGTGTCCAAGGCCGAGGTACGGACGCCCGACACAGAACGCATGCAGCTGTACAGCGCACCACTGACACCCCCGTGTAGAAGCTCATCCTCCCCGGGGTAGGGCACTTTGGCCATTGCCTCTCGCAGCTCTCGCAGGCCGGCTACCTGCCCGCTGTCCAGCAGCACATTGCCGCCGGTAAGCCCTTTTTCGCCGTCTGCGTAGGGCTGCAGGCGCTCTTTCAGGGCTCCGTCGAGGACCCCGATGTGGCCGGCCTCGGCGTCATCCCCTCGTCTCTGGACCGCTTCTCCGATGCCGACAAGCCCGTTCCGCACATTGGCTGGAACAGCGCCGACACGCACGGCCGCGCCATGTACGACCTGCGCGCTGGCTCCAAGTACTACTACGTCCACTCCTTCAAATGCCCCTACAAGCCCGGCGAGCTCGAGAGCCAAGGATGGACCGTCGCCACCGGTACCTACGGAAACGAGACATTCATCGGTGCCATTGCCAAGGGGAACATCTTTGCGACGCAGTTCCATCCCGAAAAGTCGGGCGTGGCCGGTCTCCGCACCCTTCGTGCGTTCCTCACGGGCGAGGGCGCAAAGAACCTCGGTGCTCCCCTCGCCGAGGCCGCCCCGTCGTCTGCCTCAAAAGACGGCCTGACGAGACGCGTCATTGCGTGCCTCGACGTCCGGACCAACGACCAAGGCGACCTCGTCGTCACCAAGGGTGACCAGTACGACGTCCGCGAAAAGACCGATGGCAACAACGTCCGCAACCTCGGCAAGCCCGTCGAAATGGCCAAGCGCTACTACGAGGACGGCGCCGACGAGGTGACGTTTCTCAACATTACGTCATTTCGCGACTGCCCGCTCGCCGACCTGCCCATGCTCGAGGTGCTGCGCCAGACGTCGCGCACCGTCTTTGTTCCGCTGACCATTGGCGGCGGCATCCGCGACACGGTCGACACGGACGGCACCAAGGTCACGGCCCTCGAGATTGCCACCATGTACTTCAAGTCGGGCGCCGACAAGGTCTCGGTCGGCTCCGACGCCGTCATCGCCGCCGAGGAGTACTACTCGCTCGGCAGGAAGCTCTTTGGCAACACGGCGATTGAGCAAATCTCGCGCGCGTACGGCAACCAGGCCGTCGTCGTCAGCGTGGACCCCAAGCGCGTGTACGTGCCCAAGCGCGACGCCACGCGGCACGCCCTCGTCGAGACGGCCGCGCCGGGCCCCAAGGGCGAGCCGTACTGCTGGTACGCGTGCACCATCAAGGGCGGCCGCGAGACGCGCGACATGGACGTCGTCGAGCTCGCCCAGGCCGTCGAGGCCATGGGCTGCGGCGAGCTGCTCCTCAACTGCATCGACAAGGACGGCACCAACTCGGGCTTCGACCTCGAGCTGATTGCGCAGGTCAAGGCCGCCGTGACCATTCCCGTCATCGCGTCGAGCGGCGCGGGCGTGCCGACGCACTTTGACGACGTCTTTCGCAAGACGACGACGGACGCCGCCCTCGGCGCCGGCATGTTCCACCGGGGCGAGTACACGGTCAAGCAGGTCAAGGAGTACCTGGATGAAAAGGGCCTGGTGGTGAGGAAATTCGAGGACGACGACTTGGAGCAATTATAAAAGAGACATTTGGGAACAGGAGAAGATGATGGGTAAGATGGGCAGAGATCGGCAAGGATAATGATATAGAACTACGTACAAACAAGCACGCACGAATACAAGCTGCATTTACGACACGGTAAAACTTGCCGCCGCTCAAATCATGCTACGTAGTGGTCACATCACTAATTGAAGAGAGAAGAGACGATGATTGTAACAATTTATTGACAACGTAACTGGCTCAAGTTTGTAACAAGGCGCCGCAATTGATGTCTTGTGTACACCGTATGCTAACACGACCGAAAGAGGACAAAGAAGAAAAAGTCAAACTAGCAGAGAGAACTAGTACCGAGTACAAGGAAGTCATTCGTCAGAGCTTGCTATAGAAACAGAAGAGGACAAGAAGAAAAACCAGATACAGTAGTTGCTCGATTGACTCCAAAGTATCAATTGACACAAAAGGCATACAGTAATCCGTCGCAAGGAAACAAAATATCAGCAATTTCATCTGAACAAAACACACAAATGTCAAAACTCCCAAAAGTTAAAAAAAAACTGAAATATCAAAATGGGCTTCGTAGACTAATCACGTCTAGAGCTCCATGCCCATAAACAGCCACTGGTCACTCGTCACGTCGACGTCGCTGGCCCAGTGGTCGAGGGTCGTCATCTCAAAGCCGACCCACTGCAGGCTCTTGGTCAGCTCGAGAGCCTCGTCGACGGGCATGCGGCGGTCCATGCACGTCACAATGTTGCCGCAGCCGAGCGGCCCGTCGGCCAGCTCGATGAGCGCCATCAGGGCCTTTTTCAGGTCGCGGCCCATGACGCCCTCGAGGTCGAAAAAGACAAAGAGGGACTTTTCGCCCTCGTCGTCGTCGCCGTTGCTGGCCAGGAACGCGCGGAAGCTGGCGCCGCCGACATAGTCCCAGACCTCCATCCAGGCGTCGACCTCGAAGCCGGCTTTGCTGTTGCTGGACTGGTTGTCGTTGTCGTCGGCAGACTGCTGCCGCGAAAAAGAACCGCTGCGCCGGTCGGCGCGGGCGCGCAGCTGGTTCTCTGGCGGCGGCGTCTGCAGTTGAGCACCGGTCAGGCCGGAGCCATGCATCGACAGGTTCCTCTCACCGCGGAAGACTGTCTTCATGGGCTCGCAAAAGAATCTCTCACATTCTTCCCTGATTACGAGTGCTGCCCCCCCTCGCCGGTCCCGGCGACGGCTGCCCGGGATGTCGCGCTTCTTGTTCTGCTTGGGCAGAAGCGCGAGCTCGTTGGACGAGGTGATTGCGGCGAGGGGGGGGCTTGTTGGTGGGGATGGAAGACCTGAGGTAGGGACCTCAGGAATACCACTCCGCCCCTGGAGATGTGCTGTCAGTACAAGGTGGCATACGGACGTCGAGGCGGTGGTCCTTACCTGTAACCCCGGTAGTGCAGTAGTGGAGGCCCTTGAGCTGGGCCGCGGTACCGACAATGTAGCATGAGGCAAGGACGTTGACCTGGGCAACAACGTCCTCGCCACAATTACTACTACTGTAATTACTCTGTTTGTTCATGGGCGACATTGTTGATAATTTCCACGGTTGCGTCTGGAGGAGTTTGTTGGTGGTGTTTGAGGTGGAGGCGGTCGGTGAGTAATCGGTGGCGATTGGAGATTTTATTGTATTTTTGCAGACGACAAAGTCGGTAGGCGTTGTGAGTTTGTTTTTGGTTTCGGATTGGATCCTTGATACGCAAACGCAGCCAGCAGTCACAAAGTGACGATGCTTTGGAGCAGGATAGAGCGGTCGGGGAGGGTTCGGTGCGGAAAACTTGTTGCTGGTGAGGAGAAGGGAAGGGTCGAAAATGGCGGACAAGAGGAATCCCTAATAAAATGGTGCGAGGTCTGCTGACACTGCACTAGGCCGGTGAGCGGGGGTGCTAGCGTCAGTATTAAAGGACACTGACATGCCATTCAGTGAGCCGAGACCCTTGACGGATGGGAAACAGTGCTTTCGGCTGCCGCGGAGCGGAGGGGTCCATGTACCTACTGCGCGCACCACGCCTGGGTACAAAGGAGCGGGCACCGGAATCTGCCAATCGTCTGGCACCGCCAAGACACGCTGCTCCAATGGCCCAACACGGCCCAGCGTTGAAAGCCAGTGCAAGATGACACAAAGTCCGTTCAATCTTTTTTTAACAACACAGAAAAGAAAAAGAAAACTGCGAATTATGAGAAAATCATCCATAGCATTGACGCCATTCACCCTCCTCGTCTTCCACTGCTTCCTGCTATTGGCATCCTGCTGATCACCTTCACCACCGTTACACTCATCGCCATACCCCAGCATCTCCGCACGGCTTGCTTCAGGATGCCAGTATTGTCGTTGCCACCTACGCCATGTCTAGCACACTCACACGACTTGTTCCAATGATGAGCAGCCTTTGGTGCACCAAGATACGTGTCTCACACCATCACACCGTCTCTGTTCACACATCACTGCACCACCTGTTGTTCGACTCATTGTGGCGGTTGATTATTACACATTGTAATTATACTTGGTATCCTATTTTCATTATATCATACATGCCGGGCGCTCAGGCTGGCAAAGGCATCCGGGCTGTGCCGCCCGTTGTTGGTCCACGCCATGTCCAATCCCAGGTTCATGCTCTCGCGGCTGATTTGCCGCCCATTCTGGTACGCCTCCGCCGAAACTGCTGCCGACGCTGTGGGAACTTGCTGCATACTGGCCGCGAATGGATTTGTTCCGGGTAGCGGCTGCGACACGCTGCGTGGCTGCTGCAATCCCGCAGGCATGCTCGGGGCAGCAAAAGCATCCACAGCCTGATCCTCGGGGATGCTCTGCGTCTGAGCTTGCAGTTGTGGGTTCTGTGACTGGCCGTACAGCGCCATGATGGATGCCTTGTCATGGCGAGGAGCTTGATATTGCTGATATGCCTGCTGCGGCTGGAACATCTGCTGTTGGAACCCTTGCTGTTGGAATACCGGTTGCGCAAATTGCTGCGATTGCTGTTGTGACGGCTGCTGGAACATCTGTTGCTGTGCCTGCATATACTGCTGCTGCGGTTGCATATGCTGCTGCTGTTGCTGCTGAGCACTACCTAATGGCATGCTGGAGTGTCCACCAAAAAAGGGGTTTGTTCCGGGCGATGCAAGTGGCAGTGGTGACGTGCTAAAAGTCGCCGTCTCTGATATTTGACCCAGTGGCGGTGGCGACGCTATTCTCGTGGGGGATCGTACGTACGGGTTTGACGCAAACTGTCCACCCATGTTCAACGCCATGCCAGGTTGCACAGGATAGTGTGGCTGCTGCTGCTGCTGCTGCTGCTGCTGCTGCTGCTGCTGCTGCATTGTATTTACCGGCTGTGAGAAAAATGGGTTGTATCCCGTAGCCTGTGGTTGCAAGCTATTTTGCTGTTGTACTGTAAAAGGATAGCCTGTACTGTTTGACAGGCCCAGTCCGTGCTGCGGCTGAGGGCTGGCAGGTGCAGAGTGCCCATACATCTGTGCACGTGGCGGCATCGGCAAAGAGAAAGCTGCTCCATTTGAAGAAGCTCCCGTCTGCTGGCCAGAAATGGTCAAGTTTTGAAATACTTGGTCGACGGGGCTGCTCTGTGCAGACATTGAGGCGTACGGGTTCGTGGGGGCAGCGTACGGGTTCGTGTTCTGCAACGAGCCCGTAGACTGTGCTGTTTGAGGCTGTGCGCGGTTCAACATGTCAAATGGATTCGTAGACGTGGTCGAGGACGTCGTCGGGCGGTCCGTCTCAGACCGTTTAATGATATTCAAGCCCCCTGTAATACCGGACGAGTTGGGCATCATTGGCGTCATGGATCTTGTCGCGCGTAGTGTCTTTTCCTTTGGCGGCGCAGGTGGTGGTCCATCTCCCTCGCCTAGTCGCACAAGAGCTTCAACAGCGCGGTCCATGTTGCCACTGACCCCCTTAAGGACAATGGAATTTCGTTGGTTGTTCTGGAAGCCCATGTCTCGCAGCTTGACCAGCTTCTTATCTGTGTCGTCTGGAGCATCATAGTCTACCGTGGCGCCAAACAGCTTCGACGGCTTGTTCGTCAGCGGAGGTGAGCCCGGTCCAAAGGAACTAGGCGATCTGTCGGACACGGCTCTGGATCGCGAAAAGGCTGCGCGGAAGCCAAACTTGGAGTTCTTTGGCGGCAGCGGTGGAGGAGTTCCCTCGTCGGATACCGGGCTTCGTGGCTTGCTGGACTGAGCTGTGACGTTGTGTGTGTACTTTTGTCGTATGAAACGCTCCATGGCCGAATCAGCTTCGTCTGCGTCAATTGGTACAGGCGGCTTCTTGCTCCCGGAGTTGTATATTTGGTTCGAAGCGACATTGCCGACCTTGCGCATATTCTGCATTATATTGTGAGCCCATGTGCAATTTCTTAGAGCCATTGATTCCGAACAGGCTTACGTCGACTTGTTCGTTTGTCCAACTGTCCATACTGAGCGACTTGACTTTAGAAATATGGGTGCCGAGCTTCCGGTGGATGGCCGCGCATCGCATGCAGAGGAATACGCCCAACTAATAGATGAGGTCCAATTGTCAGTCTAGTTGTCAAGTCAGTCGGTCCAATTTGACGAAGGGAAATCGTACACTCCATGAGGCCCATGCTAGAAACCGTTAGCTTAAATATGTTCCATGACCGCCACAGAGCGGCTCGCCACACACCTGGGTTGCGCGCATAGCAATCAGCACAAATGTTGTTGCCTGTTACAGTATGAACCAGTTCATGCAGCTGCTTCTCATTCCGCGCCTGCTGGCGCTTGCTGATGACCCCGGACATGGTGAAAATAGACGTGGCCGAGGAGAGGCGTTCGAGAGAGGTGACTTGGGATAACGGCGACGACGGCAATGCTCGCGCAGAGTAGATTGGCGAGGATCAGGGTCGAGGTACGTCTACCAAGCGAAAGAGAGCGTCGAGACTTTTTTCAGATGCAAGACCGGGGTGGTTGAAGCAGGCTGTGCGGGCATTATCGTCAAGTAGGAAAAGGAGCGTGTGCCCTGTCGTCGAGGAAGCACCGGCCGTACAATGCAAGGAAAAGGAGCAAAGACACCCGGACAGTACTGTAGGCCGTTTCCGGGGAAAACAAAGCGACTGGACCAAAGGAAAAGAAAAGAGACCTAGGAAGACGACGAAAGGTGGTGGGGGGGGAAGGAGAGCCGTCCGAGGCTAGAAAGCGAGGAAGAACGGTGGACAGGAGGTGACGAAGTCGCTTGCTCGAAAAAGGAGATGACAGCTGCAGAGATTGGTCAAGGCATTGGGCCGCGCCGCGCAGAGACCGTTGTGGCGGCCGCTATTTGGGGGCCTTTATGGCGCCGCTTCTAGGTGTCCATTACGGCTAGCCCGCTGTAGGACAGGTCTACCTAGCCGCAGTCGTGCTGCTGCTAAGTTAGTGCTTCGTTGACGGTGGATCTTTGGCGCACCACGCTGAAGATTTTATTTATTCTTCTGGATGCGAAATGTGCAAAAAAGACTTTTGCAGGTGCATACGTTGACGCATGCTGAGTTTCTTTGTTGCTTCGTCGCTAGCATGAATCACCATGAACAGCTGGGAATAACGGGAACGTACGTAAGCGCCACGGTGGTTCGCGGAGCATAACCGTTGTGGAGGAGATTATGCTAATATTGCAAGGCATCCAGTGTATCCGTAAAAGAAACTCAATAGGATGGTGCGATCGAAACGTCGAACCTGTCAAACTTGATATCCGCGGCTTTTAAGCATCTACTGACCTGTGCCTGTTTGTCCATGGCCACTAATAAAGCGCCTGCTCATACCCATCAAACACCAGGAGCAGGGGGTCTGGGTGTCTGTTACGAAACCAGTTTCAGTGCATGCGAGCACTGTGCTGGCAGATGCGCATGTCTGGTAATGAAATGATTCACGGGTTTTTCGGTGACTATTTTCCGGAGTAGATGTGCAGTATCGTTGGTGTGCTGCCGTAAGTGGTGCGAAATAGATTCATGTCAAGCGTGGAGGTAACTGTGGACAAAGGTACGCACATCCCTCTGGCAGGCTGCGCCATCCAAACAGCTGGAATGGCCCGCTGGCAATGTACCAAGTGTCTTGGGCTACGTCTTGCCGTGGCTCCCGACTGGGAGGGAGGCCGTGGTTAGCCCCGCCAGGCTGAGCCCCGGTACCTGCCTCTCGGCCTGCCAGCACGCTACGGACAAGGTACCCTGCCTCTGTAGCCACCTAAGCCGATGCCTGCCAGGTCCCTGAACGTCGCCGCCTGGCGCGCCCAGGACTGCAGGCTCCAGCTTAAAATGTAGTAGCGCCTGGCACTGCCCAGCCCGCCCCAAGAGCTCGACCCCAGCCTCACCCGTGCCTTTCAAAGAGGCTACGTGCGCAACTGCGTAATCTCTGGGTCAACGCCCTCCAAAAAGCACTCCCGATACTTCCTCCATCCACCAAATTTCCCTGCACGCTCTTCCACGCATTCGCTGCATCGATACCGCTCGCCACTGTCGCCTCGTTGAACTCGACGTATTCCGAAATCTACTACAGCTTGCTTTGCGGCCGCGCCGAAAGCTAGGTACCTAGATACGTCGCTGAGAGGACACTCTGCAGCTATTTAGAGCTAGCTCCCGCCAACTCAACCCGCGACAACACCACCACACAGTCTTGCCCATCATGACGCTAAAGGAGGAATTCCAAACAAGAAATTTCAGTATGCTACACCATTTTGACGACTCATCTCTCTGTTCACGCAGCTAATCGTTCTTCTTCAGGCATCTACGCACAATGGTACGCCTCCCTATCCGCCGCGAAAACACCTGGCTTGGCAAACCGCCGCCCGACGGAACCGACCGAGAACAAACCAGCATCGCAGGTATACGGATGAGCAGTATGCTGACTTTGGCTCCCGTGTAGGCTCGGAATTCTTTCCATGATCCTTTGCGTTGCGCTAGGCATTGCAAACATCTTCACCATACACCCTCTGAAGATCATCTTCTGCGCCCTCGCTCTGTACGTTGCATACTCTTTCTGCATGCGCACCGCGCGCTTACCGCTAACCTTGCGAATCTGAACAGAGCCTCGGCGCTATTCATCCTCTTCATCGAAGTCCCGTTCCTGCTGCGCATCTGCCCCACGTCCGGCAAGTTTGACGCCTTTGTCCGAAAGATTACCACAAACTACCTGCGCGCCGCCGCCTATGGCATCATGTCTGCGATTCAGTTCATCAGCCTCACTGTTACTACCAGCACCCTGATTGTTCTTGCCGTGTTCCTCATGCTCACGGCTCTCTGCTACCTCCTCGCCGCTATCCGCGGCCAGGCCTTTATTGGCAGCAAGACTCTCGGCGGCGCTGGTGTTGCCCAGATGATCATCTAGGCGGGTCGGACGTTTGACTGGAGATGGGATGACAAAAAACAGCCTGGCGGTAGTGATCAAATTGTGCGACCGTCACAGCGCACGTATGAGGAGGAAAGGACATTGCTGGATTGTGGAGGCGGCCAAGCGCGGACCTCGGAGGATTGCCGTTACGATTCCATGTTTTATTTGGCCTGGGAATGAATAAAGAACGGCTCTGCATTTTTTGCTTGAAGCAAGTCTTTTGGCGTCTGGAACGAACTCGTGTATTTTTTTCGTATTTGTTCCCTTGTTTGCTTGCTTGACGATGATTCGGTCTCTGAGTGACGACGACAATTTGTTTAACGCGTATGATATGCAAAATTTATCAAAAGAAAAGGATTTAAATGTCACAAAGCGCAATGCACTGTGATCTCAACAAAAATGCACAGCAGTCAGGCAGCAAATTTAATTACTGCAGAACACCAATTTGGTGTTTACAGCTTGTTGTAGGGTAGCTATCATCAGCCACATCTGTAAGTCAGATCATGCTACCACGGTGCACGGGTACACCACCACTTGCCCAACTAATCGTACCAAACGAGAAGAGGTGACCAGCGCAAGGAAAAGGCGAAGCAAGGTGAAAGCAGAAGCAGAGTAAAGCAATAAAGAGGAGCCAAAAAAGTAGATGCAAACAGCAAAAAAACAAACGATGCGTGATCTGGGAATCGAACCCAGGGCTCCCCGACGTTGCTGATGGCAACGGAGAATTTTACCACTAAACCAATCACGCTTCGATGAATGCAGCTCATTTTTCTATTACTATGAAGGTATTTTGCGCTGGCATTCAATCGCAATTGTTCTTTGGACGAACGGGAGTTGCTCACCAATATGTCCAGCCGCGCTGATGAGTACAGCAGGCAGGATCAACACTTTACATACTGGGCACGACACAAGTCGGGGGCAAACTACTCGTGATCAACTTGATTTCCTCCATGCATCTATGTCATTGACGTGTGCCCACTTCCAACCCAATTACGGCGCCGCCGTCCCTCCACGAGACTTGTAAGCCTAAGCCCTTGTCGCTATAAATTGCTCTACGCCTGTGGAATCAAGCAAGGTGCTCTCTCAATTACATCCGCCATCGTTCGCAGGCACTCTTCGTCGTCCCGCCTCAGCGCCAGCCTGGCCAGGAGCTCGCGACAGCTTGCCGGTTTTGTCATTGGGCCACGAAAGGCAGCCTCGTGCAGAGGATTCTTCAAATCTCCAAGTATTTCTACCATCTCGAGGTAACTTGCCTTGAGCTGCATGGCAATGGAAAGATAATTGACATTCAACAAGCAAGCTCCCGACTCTACTTCATACCCGACGTCTAGGCCAATCATGCAAATAGTTTCGTGGCACGTAAGACTGTTGGCTATGGCATGATCATTGGCCCATTTCTCGGCGAATTCGCTAATGTCTGGAATTCTCTGCGCGAGCTTAGACTTTATGCCCGCTAGACTAACCGTCAGATCCGAGATTTGAGCCGTGGTAGTTCCGCCAGCGTGGAGACGGTCAAGTAGCTGACTTTTTCCCGAGGACGCGCAATTGGGTGTATTGCGCATGTTGCGATTAAGGCGACTCAACGCTAACATTGATGGAATTGGGATATCATTGTCTGGGATGCGCTCCGCGTCCCAATCAGCAGCGCGCAGGTGATGCGTAATAAGCTTTCTCTTGAAAGCGACCGTCGATTTGCATGAAAGCGTGTTGTGCAGGTTGGTTCGCGAGAGCCAGTCACTGTTGAAACAGATCGAGAGTAGGGAAGAACACTGGCATGCGCTGCTAGCCCTGTCCTGGTCGAACTTGCGCACGCTGGCCATGAAACAAGACTCGAAAATGGATGTCGGTCGACGGCCGTTTGCGAAAAAGTCGCCTGCGAACTCTTTCAGTAGGAACTCAAACTCTTTGATAGGGGTCTTGATGTAGCTTTTCAGGACAAGCTTGTTGTATAGGTGTATCATGATCCGTACTTCTGGGGTGTAGGTCCAAGCAGCCATCCCTGCGAGATAGGCCAATTCCAAGGCTTCTAGCAGCCCAACTCCACAAGTGAACGGCGAATAATGCCACAACCCATGAGGATTGGTGTTGTCAAATCGCGACGGCGATGTGGCATAATCCAGTTCAATCGCCGAGTTCTTTCCCAAGCAAGATTTGAACAGGGTATGTAGAATCTCAAGAGACTCGAGCGCATATGATCTTCGGCCCCGAGCAGTGCAGCAATGAGCTGGGTCTTCTGCGAGGCAATCCATCATTAAAGTAGCCGTTGGCAGAAACCCTTCTTCGAAATAGTCACTCGAGCCAGTCCACAGGAAACTGTCCAAACTTCGGCGGGGGTTGAAGCCGATTGGGGGCGGCTCCACGATGTCGCCACTGGCAGCATCATAGAAGCACCCTCGAGAGACAGCCATGGAGTCTACCATACATTGCAACTGGAATACATGGTGGGGAAGGATTTTGGTTGAGATGTCGGTTCCGTAGCTCTTCTTTACCAACGAAACAACAAAACCGGCAAACTCATTCACGCCATAGAGAGGCGATGGCAGGTGTCTGGTATCGACGGTGTTGGCCTCACCGCGCGACCGCCCCAAGTCTTTGACGGTGCTGTGCAGCCCATCTGCGAACCCACGAAAGACATTGACCAGATCGTAGAGCCAGTTGATGGTGTAAGAGCGGCACCATCGACGTCTTTCCTCCTGGCTAAGCTGTTGAGGGTCTGCGTGGGGATCCCAGTTTGCAATCTGCTTCAGCATTTGTTTCGTGGGTTTTCCAGAGTGTGTCTTCTGGAAGTCATGGATGAAATCAAGTAAATCATGATATACATAAGTAGATAGCTGCTCTCGGACGTCCTGTGACTTTGTTTCTATCGTGGCACCGTCGTTGTGAAATGCGACCGGGAAATTGCACAGAGCGTTAATGCCGCGACCGTGGGTGATTGTATGAATGATCGTCTCGAACGAGTCGTGGCCAGGAAAGTCAACAAATAGCTCAGAGGATGCCCGTCTGATCATGGCGATGGCGGCGTTGGACACTGCTCCTGCGACGGCGATGTGTTTGCGATTGTATGCAACTTGACGCCAAAAATGCTGCACTGTCTGTCTCAATGTCACACATTCAGTAAGGAGATCGTGCACTGCCACCAGGTATTCGGCGACAGTACCTTCGCTACCCTCAATGATGCGGCAGCTTTCTAGAGGCACAGACTCGAGCGAATGCTCCGCTTTGCTAGATTCCTGCGGCCGCTTCTTTTTTGATATGTTCTTTCTATTTCCCTTGGACTTTCTTGGCCGCGGCTGTCTTGTGCCTTGGGTCTGCTGAGCATATGGATCGTCGGACTGATCTTGCTCGTCGTCAGCGCCGTCAAGTTGCAAAGCGGTGAACTTGTTGGTAGGTGCGACCTGCTCAATCGAGGTGCAATTGTTCTCATGTGCCTGCGCCTTAGTTTCGGACCAATTTTCGCCGCCCAAGTTTCGGAGTATCTCTTCCAAAGCATCGATGAAGTACTTGTGACTCGCGTTCTGCTCTTCAACCTCTGGCTCTTGATTTTCGGCAGCCGTCTCAACAAAAAAAGTGTACGCAGCCACACGTGCTTTAATTACCGACTTAAGCAGTCGGTAAACGATGGTTGGGATAGGTGAGACGTGACTGGCAATCATTTTTGACATGATGACGAGCTCCGCAACGGTCGTTTCGCCCATTGAATTTATGGAAAGCGATATGTCGTTGAAGGAGCCCTGAGATGAGAGGCGCTTGATGATGCTGTTGGAGGTATTGATCATCCAATGTAGCAGGTATCTGTTGTCGCGCTTATACGCAGCGTAAGCGTTCGGGGACGCCATGGCGCAACCAAAACAAAAATAAACAAAAAAAGAGCAAAATCCTAGAGCAATTACAGAATGAACGAAAGTGTACAGAAAGAATGGAAATCATGAAGAAATCAAAGTTGAAAGAGCTGCAAAAATGTCATGTGGAAGAGAGGTCCGACTCATCACTTGCGGCTCACTTTTGTCCGTTTGCTTCACTGTGTGAGAATGACGAGCGGTGTATTGGCTACATTGCGGCGGCTACTGCCAGGTGTTGACCAGGAACTCTAGTCAGCCATGTCGCTTAAAGAAAGAGAATTAAGGAATTCCCAGGTGCGTTTGCCTGCACTTGTGCACTGCATTCATTATTGACTGGATGCCATCGTGACTGGAGGGGCGATCGTCAGCGTTTACCCCACAGCAAGACAGTGCCGAGTGTTTATGGCGCACGCCAGCCGTTATAATATCAGGTCGCCGCAACAAGACAGAGGTGATAATTCCATGGTCATTGTTGCATTCCCCGCGGGTGCCAAATTAACGCGTTTTACCAGTGTCTGGATCGAAACAACCCTCGTCGAGGCTACTCCTGGATGCATCATGAGCGTCGGCATGCCACCTGTGTCAATCTGTCTGCAAGCGATGGGGTCATGTGCCTGAGCCCCACCACATCACAGGCAATCTGCAGCGAGCAGGCACGACGGGGAGGGATTTTAGCGCACCGACACCGCTGAAGCTCGGCAGACCGCCCACTGTGCCACTGTGAAGCCCCCACAAGCTGGTAGCGGAGCCGGGCTGTCTGTCACTGATGCAATCATTGCACCGTCAGTCAGTCAGTCAGTCAGTCAGTCGCCCGCATCCTGCTAGTTACCCGCCGCCTTGCTTCCCTGCTTCCTGACCCCCCCCACTGCCTCGTCGTCCTCCAATCGCCGTCCCTCTAATGATAACCCAAGAGTCTATTGCGAGTCTAAAAGACGCCAATCGCCTCGTTCCAGGCCTATAAGCCATTTCCTATCGTCCTACCACTTTTTAGCCTCTGTTATTTCGCCATTACCACCTGCTTCGCCCTGCCAGAGTCTGCAGCATCCCCGACAAGACAACCTTCGACCGTCCATCGACGCCCGAATTGACAGCTCCTGGTTTCGGTAAGTTGGCCCTGACGCAATCGAAGCTCCGTGGCCTTCCTCGGCTCTTCGCCCGCCACGTCGCCCAGCAGATCTCTGGGTCGCGCTGTTTCTGCTCAATTGGCGACAGCACCGAAGAATCTGCTACTTCTGGCACGGACCCCATCTGCTGTGCCATTTCTGCGGCATACAGCTGCCGGGAGCCAAAGACGGCGTGCATCACCGGCTTCAAACCGAGCTTGTGTGCTAACCACTTTGTATAGAGCTATCACATTACATCATCGTCATCGCTCTTCATTACCCGAACTTCGAGACCATACTTAGCTTATAATAATAAAAAAAACATGAGCGCACCAGCACCTCCTGTTGTGCCTGCGCGGCCCTCCAAGAGCCCCAGCAAGGAAGCCCAGCAAGCTGCCGAGGTGCCGAGTATTCCTGCTCGGCCTACTAGGAAGAGCGTCGAGCAGCGAAGGCCCTCTAGTAGCGACCGCTTCGCGCAGTCGCCTTTGCACGGCGGCTTCCACCCCAAGGGCCAGCGTCCGACCAGCTCCTCGTCAAGCCACGATCAGTATGGTACCCTGAATGAGCCCGTTGACCGCCCCGGCAGCGTCTCTCTGCCCTCGCTTGGTGAGGAAGGGTTCGAGTACGGCGCCCTGGACAAGCCCGCCGAGGCCGAGCTTGGCTCTTTCCATCAGACCCGAACCGTCGGCGACAACCTCGAGCTGCATGCTCCCAAGCCGTCTCTTCCTCCGGATAGCGCCAAGCAGCAGATCATGACCGTCACAAGAACCGACTCGGACAAAGCTGCTTCTCTTGGCTTCGGCAAGTCGTCTCAGAAGAACGCCCGCTCAACCTCTCGTGACCCCATCCGACGCCCCAGCTCGACCCTTTCCACCCACAGTGATCATGGCAACCACACTGACGATGAGCATGGCATTCCCAAGATTGGACAGCGCGTTCCCATGAACAGTCATCTTGGCGACGTTCAAGCTCCTTCGCCTGCCCCAGAGGAAGGCAAGCGACACCACAGCCGCAAGCACTCGGCCCGTAACATGCCTCCCGGCAGCTATGGCTTACACGGCCACGGTGTCGATTCCCAGGACAAGCTGGAAAAAGCTTACTATGAGAAGCATCCCGAGCTCGTGGGCAAGCACAAGAATCATCACATTCATGACCACCGCCAGAGCGACTATGCCATGAGCAAGAATGATCTCAACCGCATGGTTCGCGATACAGCCAGGCGTCGACCCACGTCTAGTAAGTACAGCAACACCACCAACAGCCTCCCGCAGCCTAACAGGTTACATAGGTCTCTACAACGAAGCTACTTCTACCCCCACCGAAGATGTTGCCTACAATGCCAGTGATGAATACGCACATCGTATTTCTAGCCCCCAACAGTCTTCCCAGGCTGGAAAGGGAAGCAGCTATTTCCAGGGGGAGAGTCTTCCTTCCAAGCCCTCGCATGATGAAAAGTCGTCTGTGCTCCATGCAATTCATGTCGACGACTCAAAGCACCCCGAACACTACTCGTACGGTGCCGAGAACCCTGAGGCCGGAGACTATCACGCTCCCATCCTGGCCGATGACGAGATCGATGCTGGTCCCGATGTGAAGGCTCAGCACCCCGCCATCCGGCCTGGATTTGACCGTTCGCGCTCTTACGATGCTGACGAGCCAAAGAAGCCCAGCATCCGCCATCCCACCACGGTTCTTGATGCCGAGGCCGAACGTCGCTTCAGTTCCACCCCTCTCGAAGACCTTGAAGAATATGAACCACTCTTTGACGAAGAAAAGAAGGAGGAGGAAAAGAAGCAGGCGGCTGCCGAGAAGAGGTCAAGCCGCCACTTTCCCAGCAAGGATATCTGGGAAGACGCACCAAACAGCGTCCACTACTCCACCGAGGTTTCAACACCCGACGTCGAAGAACAAAACCTGCGCCCCAAGTCCAAATCTTCATTCTCCGAAAACAGATCCATCACACCGGCGCAAGCTTTCGCTCAATACCAGGAGGAGCTAGCTGAGAAGGAGGCTCGCGGTCGTGTCAACAACTTTTTGCCACTGTCTGCCGACACGAAACCAACATGGATCGATCGTCAATCGCATCTCGGGGTATCCAGGCCCTCTAGCAGCGGCAGACGTTTTCCAAGCAAGGACGTTTGGGAGGATGCCCCTGAGAGTCACATTCAGGAAACCACCTTGTCAGAATCGCCCGCGGAAGATGAAAGCAAGCCCGAGGCCGAATCGGATGAGAGACATGTCGACAAGACAGGTGTCCCTGCACAGCGCGCCCAGAGGGCCACTGAAGAGTCGCGAGCCGTGCCTGCTGTCCCAAGCCGTCCTAAGCCTAAGCAAACTTCCGACGACGATGTAGCCAAGCAACCGCCGGCGATCTCAGACAAACCCAAGCCTCAAATCCCTTCTCGTCCCGCCAAGAAGCTCTCGGGCGACTCAAAGGATGGGGAGAATGTCAAGCCGCCGAAGCCACCCGTGCCTAGCCGCCCGGTCGGTGGAAAGATTGCAGCCTTGCAGGCAGGATTCATGAGTGATTTGAACAAGCGTCTCCAACTTGGACCGCAGGCCCCGAAAAAGGACGAGCCGGCACAAGAAGAAGAGGAGTTTGAGAAGGAAAAGGCGCCGCTGTCTGATGCCAGAAAAAGTCGCGCGCGTGGCCCTCAACGCAGAGCTCCCGCAAAGGCAGCTTCGCCTGTGAAGGAGCCATCTGCGTCTGTCTTGTCCATTTGTCAGCCGCAAACTCTTTGGAGCATCGATCCGGAAGAGGGAGTAGTCGTCGCTGAGGAGCCGCACGAGACCGACGGTGCCCCCAGAGCACTCAACAAAACAACCAGTCGAGAGTCTCCCGAGGACTTGTCCAAGACGGCCAGCCACGAGTCCAGCCAGGAAATCACTAACCCGCTCACAAAGGAAGCTGGTAAGGACTCTGAGCCTACTTTGGTGAAATGGCCCAGCCCGGATCCGACTGGGCCCGAAGCTGGTCCCGTTGGTGGTGAGCTTGATATTACCGCCCAGACCAACCCCGCGGAGCCTACGCCGGCGGCCGCGGTCAATGCTGCGGCTGATGCGCGTATTCCTGCGACAAAGCCGGCTGTCCAGACGGTTGCCGAAACAAGCACAGATATTGCAAGTGCCAAGCTGGCTTCTCCTGAGATTGCGGAGAAGCCTGCTCCGACAATTCATCAATCAGACGCCGCGCACGAGTCGGCTGAGACGGAAGGCGACATCGGGGACGTGCCTCTTGCACAGACTAAAGGCGAAGAGGCTGCTTAGATGTAAACGAGATTTTTGTTTGGATTTCTATTTAAATTTCAGTGCGCATTTCTTTCAAGGTTGCTCCATTAAACCGTATCAAGCTGTAGTTGTTGTCGTCACGCGGATATGCCATCAATTAGAACAAGTGAAAATTGACATGCATTGCTATCTGCAACTTTATTGTACATGTTGATCATACAGGGCACATTTTTGCCCAACTCAACGCACTCACGCAAGGCCGTCTACCGCCCGCCCCATCCAGAACGTCCCTGCGCCTCCCCGCTGCGGTCCCGATCCACGAGCTGGTCAAACTCTCTCTGCGCCTTGTCCTGCGCCGCGCGGTCCACGCCATCACCCGAATCGCCCCAGGACAGCTGTCCACCAGGCTGTTGCTGCTGCTGCTGCGGCGGCGATTGCTGCCCGCCCCAACGCTGCTGCTGCTGCTGTTGCTGGGGAGAAGCGCGCTGTGATTGCTGACGGAGACGGTCCCAGGTCGAGCCGCCGCCGCCGCCGCCGTACGAGGAGGCAGAGTCGCCGGGTGCTGATCCGGCCACTGGCGAGGCGTCGTCAACGTCGGCGCTGTCCCAGCCAGAGCTGGACTGCTGCGTGGGTCTGGATGATGACTGGCCGTAGTTGCTGCTGCTGCTGCTGCTGCTGCTGCCCCAGCCGGCGTTGCTGGCCTGCGACTGCATCCTCTGCCCGTACTGCTGCTGCTGCTGCTGTTGCTGCTGCTCCGACTGCTTGTACGTATCCCAGCCCGTCTGCGCCGCCTCCTGTATCGACTGCTGCTGCTGCTGCTGCTGCTGCTGCTGGGAGTCATCCCCTCCGCTACCGCTGCCAAACGAGCTGCTGGACCAGTCCTCGGCCTCCTTCTTCCTGCCCATGTAGTTGCCCTCCTCGTCGCGGACGAGCTGCCGCAGGCGCTCGTCGACGGCCATCTGCTGCTTCTCGTACATGACATTGTACGCCATGAGCGGGGCCTGGAGGGTGACGCTCGTGGCGACCGAGTAGGCAATGTAGCGCGCGCCGTGCCACATGGTCTTGCGCAGAACGGCGCCGGGCGGCGGCGGGGCCGCCTGCGGCGTCCACAGCGGGAAGCGCAGCGTGCGGCGGCCGCGCCAGGTGAGGAGCGCGGCGAGGCCGGTGAGCGACCAGCTGATGAGGGCCATGCGGTCGGCGCCGCGCGCGACGTGCTCGGTGACGGCGCGCGCCTCGCCGTCGCTCAGCAGCCGGTCGTGCCCGACGGCGAGGCCGACGACGCTGAGCTCGGCGAGCTGCGCGTACGAGGCGCGCGTGAGGAGCCGCGCGCGCGCGTACCACGCCGGCGCCGTGTCGCCAAAGACGCGGCCAATCTGCTCCCGCACCGGCGGCTGGAAGCGTCGGTGCTTCTCAATGGTGGCGCGCCGCTTGGCCTCGAGCTCGGCCCGGACGGCGCGGCTGCTGTCGCCGGGGTGCATGCGCTGCTGCTGTTGCTGCGGAGAAGGAGAGGGGTTGTTCGGGTTGCTGCCGCCGCCGCCGGTGCCGGCATTGTTGCCGTTGGAGCCGTCCATGTTAGGCGGCGAGGTGGGATGTGGGCGGAAAGAAATGATGGGATGATGGAGGAAGCAGAGAGAGTGGGATGGTGATGACGCAGTGGAATTTGCGCTTTGCAGAAGCTCTGGGAAATGTGGGGAGCTGTCATCTCGGAACCCGAAAGCGGTAGAGCAGATCGATGATGTACAAGGAGGAAATGAAAAAAATGTGTGAAGAATAACTCTCAGATGGCAAACAGTCGTTTAAAAGAATTGACCAGCATTTTTCATCTGGTTAATGTCATATCCGACCTAATTACGTGAAGCTCTAAAGTCGCTAGCTCATTCGAGACTCAGTCGACACTCAGAGCGTGGCCGCCCTTCCGGGTTTCGTTCTTCCTATTGATCAATTATTAGAAATGTGTTAAAAGAAAAAGAACAGAGAGATTTTATGAAGCAGAGGGGGAATGTCCAACAAGTTTCTGGCTTGGGTTGGGCTCCGAGTCTCCTTGTTCTAAAGAGTTCATGTAGTTTAGCTACAAGCTCGTCTAAGTCGAGCTCTTCGTGTAAGAACGCAGAAGCCGGCGTTCAAATAGGTCACCGTCTTCTCCTCTTCCAAAGGTAGGTTTAATCTAATAGCAGTGTTTGAGATTTGGTAATGATCGGGCAAGTATGGAGTGTCTCGGAATGCCCAGTCAGAAGTCGCACCGCGCGCCGTCCGCCCACTCGCTGCCCAGGTGCCAGAGCAACCCATACTCTCGTCAGTATCGTTCTTCCCTATCCATTTTGCAAAGCAAAAGACCCGCAGCGAGAAGCGACAAATATTGGATGTGGAGGATTTGATTGCGGTGGATTCTCATATGATATGTGCAGGCCGCAGCTGCACAGCCACGACACACTCGACGCCTTGCAGCTCTGACATACTCTTGTCAGTGTTCGGCTTGTGACTGATCATAATGCTGTGTCTCAAAATCGGTCTCCTGGCCTGCTTTTTGATGATAAGCTGGGGATGAATCAATGCAACTTCGGTGAAGGGGTCGACATGAATGGTAGCGAAAGCCGTGCTGGTACATGCAGCTAATGAAGTACGAAAGTCGAGACTTAAGCAATACTTCAAAAAAGAATCTCTTTATTCACAATCTATATGTATTTCTATCGATGTATTTAGCTCACATAATCTCACTTGAATTGTCTTTCCTGCTGCGCGGCGCCCTTGTAGTCTGAAGATGCCTCACCCTCCAAGCCTTTTCGAGTGACTCTCACATAAAAGTCACTTTGGAAGAAGATGCCGTAGCACAGACTAGTCCAAGGTTTCTGGCTGTTTATAGCCTGTATGTCATATCTGCGAAAGAGCTGCTATGCTGTTAGTGAACCTGCCAAAATTGGCGAGAGAGCTAGTGCCATCAGGCCAGCGCGGTCAAAACTCACCTCCACCAGCATTTTGTTCAAATTCATCATGGCGATTGGAATTCCTAGACAGCGCGTCATGCCGTGGCCAAAGATGAGCTCCTGCACCTTGGCCATGGCGGCCAGTCGCTGCCCCCCATCGTCGTAGCTCTCCGGGAGCCATCGTTCGGGCCGGAACACGTGCGCATCTGTACCAAAAATGGGATTCAACTGTGTGCCCCACGCGTTGAGACCGACAAACGTGCCGCCGGGTATTTGCCGACCGTCGGGCAGTTGTAGACCTTCAGGTGGCGCCTCTCTTTCGCGGAGCTGCGTGATGGGCGGGAATCGACGAAGACCCTCGCGGATGACAGCCTGTAGGTAGGGCAGCTTCTGAGCTTCATCGTTGCGTATGGGATGGGATATCCGGCCTTCAGCTTCGGCAGTCGCAATCTCACCGCTGAGTCGCTGGTATACCGTTGGTGTTGAGATGATCGACAGTAGTGTCGCGCGCAGAGCCGTGGCAGTAGTGTCCGAGCCGGCGACACTGTTTCCAAACTTAGTATACCTTCATACGACACGATATAAAACATGTGGTCGATAGATGTCAAGACGTTCATTGGTTAGGTTTGGGGGGGGGGGGGGGGG